>JAMKPZ010002600.1:0-35444 GCA_024699675.1 Amphibolis antarctica
ATCTGAAAGAGCTTTCATCAAATCTGCTGTGGTTTTCTCTTTGACAATGTTGAAAGCAACATTTCTGGCCAATGACAATCTGACCACACCCAAAGCCTGTCTATCCAACAGATCCCATGTCTTTTGCTCCATTTCTGTAGGTTTTTCTCCTAACAAAGGCTCATGCAACTTCCTTTGATAGAGGTAGTCCTCTATCTGCATTTTCCAGTACCCAAAGTCATTACCGTCAAACTTCTCAATTTTGAGCTTTTCGTCGTCTGTCATTTTTCCTCTTCAGTGACACCACTGTATCACTCCTCACTGAAAAAAAGAAGAAGAACCCGACGAGCTCTCTTGGAACCCGCCCCTAGGCTCTGCCTCGTAACGTGGGATAGCTTTTTTGAAGTGGACGGCTTCCTCTGCGTTGGACGACACTGGATGCGGCGTCAGACAGCCCTGGTAGCGTCAGACAACCCTGGATCTGACGACGAACGGCCCTGGCAGCGTCAGACGACCCAGGATCTGACGTCGGACAGCCCTGGCAGCGTCAGACGACCCTGGATCTGGGTCGTCGGACGGCTTCCCTTGTGTCGGACGACCTGGATCTGTGTCGTCGAATGCTCTCCTCGCGTCGGACGGCTCTGGCGGCATCAGACCACCCTGGATCTGGGTCATCAGATGGTTTCCTTGCGTTGGACGACTCTGGATCTACGTCGGACAGCCTAGATCTGCGTTGTCGGACGCTCTCCTCGCGTTGGATGGCCTGGATCTGGGTCGTCAGACGCTCTGCTTGCGTCGAACAGAGCTGGATCTGTAGTTCCGGCGTCACCCTCCTCGCGCACGACATCGGACGGCTCTGGATCTGAGGTTTCCGGCGTCACCCTCCTCGCTCACACCCGCACGAACAGCTGTTTACTATTCACGAAACCCTAAGGTAGTCCCGAATCCCCCTTTTTTCCTTAAACCCTAACCCTCTGATACCAGTTTGATGGGATTAAGTCAAAAAAAGAAGGCAGGATTCGATACAGGGAAGGAGGTAGAAGAGAAGGAGAAGCAAGCACAACACAAGGTTTTACGTGGTTCAGCCTAAGCCTACTCCACGGGCGTCTTCTGGTGGTTTCACTAGCTTTCACCCACCCAGTTACAAGGTTACAGCACATATATATAGTGCATCATTAGGGCACAAATTACCCCAAAGGCTATTAGGCCCAATAGGCCCAATAAGGATACATACACTGAAGACTTAAACAGTCTCCACACCAAAGTAACCCTAACATGGGACACCTAGCTAGTAATCTACTAAATCTTTCAAAATATTTATAAAAGGGCTCTCTAGGACCTTGGATATGAGTTATGGCATGTTTGACTTGAATAGTCCTATTTACATAATAAAACTTTTTAAGAAAGAGTTCACAAAACTTGGCCCATGTTCTAATGGAATGGGGAGGTAAAGTGAACATCCAACATTTCTCATCATCCTTAATTGTGAATGGTACAAATCTAAGTTTAATAGCATCAATCAGAATATTTGGAATATGGATCATGTTGCATACCTGATTGAAGTCGTAAAGAAACATATATGCATCTTCATTCTCCAAACCACAGAATTTAGGCAACTAACCAATGTAATTTGAGTGCAACTTGAACTTATTCCCATCACACATAGGTAAGACAAAACATGTCGGCTGCTCTAACTGTAAAGGATAGCAAATATCCTACAATGATTTTAGTTGCTAGTTAGCCATGGTGGTCTCTTGCTCTAGCTTCTACTCAACTAATTGAATTATTTCTTATCTAGTCAGCCTATCTAAATGATTTCTAGCCCAGCCACCAGTTTGCATTAACTACAATAAAGAATTAGTCCATTTAGCACTAAGAATACCCATGAATTAACTTAAAAACACTTATAGGAAGTATAAAATTTTTGTCCTGCAACATAGCAAGGTTAGCAAAAGGAATAACAATTAAATAACAATTGAATGAGTGAATGAATGAATAAATAAATAAATGAATAACAAGTGAATAACTAAATAAATAAGTAAATAAATAGGTTACTACTAATGAAGTTTTGAATAAATAAAAATAAGCAAACAATCAATGACTTAAAGAAATAACAAGGTTGTATAGAAAGCAGAACATAGACAAAAAAATCAACAAGGTGCTCATAGTAATTCAAATAGAATATAGAATTTACATAGAACTATATATAGGCTCAACTAAATTCAAATCTTCCCCTCCACTATGCTTTTCTTGACTTAGATAATTTTTAAGCCTACCGTTGACCTTAAATACTTCCCTAGTCTTCTTATTCTCTATTTCCATAGCACCATGGGGATAAACCTATTTAATCATATAAGGTCCGATCCATCTAGATCTAAACTTACCTAGAAATAAATGCAGTCTAGAGTTGTATAATAGCACCTGTTGCCCTACCTGAAATTCCTTTTTGAAAATCTTTTTATCATGAAATATTTTTTCCTTCTCTTTAAATATTTTAGAATTTTCATAAGCCTCTCTTCTAATCTCTTCAAATTCAGATAACTGCCATTTCCTTTTGTCATCGGTTGCCTCTAAATTCAAATTTAATCTCTTGATGGCCCATGCAGCCCAGTGCTCTATCTCTACAAGTAGGTGGCATGCCTTCCCGTATACTATTCGATATGGAGACATGCCCAAAACAGACTTGTAGGCAATTTGATAAGCCCAAAGAGCATCATCAAGCTTCTTAGCCCAATCCTTTCTCTTAGAACCTATAACTTTTTCCAAAATTTGTTTTATTTGTTTGTTGGCACTCTTAGCTTGTCCATTTGATTGTGGGTGATAGGGGGTAGTCATCTTATGGGTGACTCCATATTTCCTCATCAAAGATTCAAAAATTTTATTACAAAAGTGTGTTCCTCTATCACTTATGATTGCTGTAGGAATGCCAAACCTAGAAAATATGTTTGATCTAATGAACTCCAAAACAAATTTTGTATCACATGTGTGGGTGGGCTTTGCTTCTATCCATTTAGACAAATAGTCCACTACCAAAAGAATATAAGAATAACCTCTAGATATTGCCAGTGGGCCCATAAAATCTATACCCCACACAACAAATAATTCCACTTCTACAATTGGGTTGAGTGGCATCATCTCTTCTTGTTAATCTCCCCGCTCTTTGACATTCAGCATAGTTTTTCATAAAATTGAATGTAGCCTTATGTAAGGTTAGCCAATAAAATCCACATTGAAGTACTCTAGCAGTGGTTTTCCCAGAATTGAGGTGACCTCCTACAAGTTGGTCATGACAAAAGGACAACACACTACCTACCTTGACGTCAAGAATACATCGTCTAAGCACAAGATCTGGGCATGATTTAAACAAATAAGGGGTCATTCCAGTAAAAATATTTCACTTTAACTAAAAATCTCTTCCTATCTTGAGCTGCATTTGTTTTGTCACCAAATAATTTACAATGTCAGCATACCATGCTGCAGAAGATATAGACATAAGTTGTTCATCAGGAAAATAATCATCTATGGGTATATCTATACATGGGGTGACTATCCTAGATAGGTGGTTAGCTATGACATTCTCACAACCTTTCTTATCTTTTATTTCTAAATCAAACTCTTGCAGCAAAAGAATCCATCTAATAAGTCTTGCTTTTGCATCCTTCTTAGCAAGGAGATACTTCAATGCAGAGTGAACAATAGATCTAAACTTTTCCAATGCAAATATAATAGCCAAAAATTCTTTTTCAGTTATGGTGTAATTTAATTGGGTAGCATTAAGTGTTTTACTAGCATAGTAAATTACCCTTAGAAGATTATCCACTCTTTGTCCTAAAACAACCCCTGTTGCATAATCTGAAGCATCAAACATTAGCTCAAAAGGTAAATCCCACCTCAGAGAATGAACAATAGGTGCTAATGATAAAACACACTTCAATTGAGCAAAAGACTCTACACATTTATCAGAAAAATCAAATTTTTGGTCTTTGGCTAATAGTTGAGTTAAAGGTTGGGTAATTTTACTAAAGTCCTTTATAAACCTATGATAAAAATAGGTTAGCAAAATTCTTGCTTTTGCTAACAATAGATCTAAACTTTTCCAATGCAAATATAATAGCCAAAAATTCTTTTTCAGTTATGGTGTAATTTAATTGGGTAGCATTAAGTGTTTTACTAGCATAGTAAATTACCCTTAGAAGATTATCCACTCTTTGTCCTAAAACAACCACTGTTGCATAATCTAAAGCATCAAACATTAGCTCAAAAGGTAAATCCCACCTCAGAGAATGAACAATAGGTGCTAATGATAAAACACACTTCAATTGAGCAAAAGACTCTACACATTTATTAGAAAAATCAAATTTTTGGTCTTTGGCTAATAGTTGAGTTAAAGGTTGGGTAATTTTACTAAAGTCCTTTATAAACCTATGATAAAAATAGCATACCCTAAAAATGCTCTTACATCTTTTACATTTTGGGGTAGTGGCAAACTTGAAATCAGATCTATCTTAGACTTATCCACCTCTAATCCCTTAGATACAATATGACCTAGTACTACACACCTTGTTGTACCATAAAATGACATTTCTCCCAATTTAGTACTAGGTTCTTTTCTATACATCTTTCTAGTACCAATTCTAAATGATCTAGACAGTTATCAAAAGAAGACCCAGAGATTGACAAGTCATCCATAAATACCTCTAAAAATCTATCAGTCATATCAGAAAATATTGTTGTCATACATCTCTGGAATGTCGTTGGTGCATTACACAATCCAAACGGCATGCGTCTAAATGCAAAGGAATGAAACCCGGGCACATCCTTCGACCTTTCCCCGTGTGTGGCGAAGGTCCAATTTGGTCCTGGTTATGGGATGTAAGAGGCTAACTGAAGGACAT
Source organism: Amphibolis antarctica (assembly GCA_024699675.1). Taxonomy (NCBI): domain Eukaryota; kingdom Viridiplantae; phylum Streptophyta; class Magnoliopsida; order Alismatales; family Cymodoceaceae; genus Amphibolis; species Amphibolis antarctica. The sequence goes on from JAMKPZ010002600.1 coordinate 4,875, forward strand.
TACGGTGATAGGGAAGGAGACCGTTCTCCCTGGGGTGCGTAGTCTTGTGCAACCGCCGAGAGGTGCTCCTCTCACCGAAAGGATAGGAGGTTTACCTACAAGGGGAAGTCGGCGATGGTCGGAAGTCCTTGCTCTGGTTGGCACACCCAAGAGTCCTTCATCCTTCTATGGGTTCGGAATGGAGTCGTCGGTGAAAAGCTCGAAAACTCTGCTCTGAAAAAGCCTTTCTCCGAAAAAAAAGCCTTTTTCTACATGGAACGGAGGTACCCTTATATAGGGAATTACCTTCCGTACTGGGTGATCCAAGGATGGTAAATCCTGATACGTTTTGATTCAATCGCATGATTTACGTGATTGATTAATTGTGAGATTTAAGTGATTAGATCTTACCGTATCTTGACATTCTCGTTTGAATGTTTCACCCAAGTGTTAATCAATTGCCGTGGTTGATGGGCCAGCGGTTGGGTGGGAGGTATTGGTATGTGGTAGGAGCTTAGCCCAAGGTTCGAGGGGAACGTGGTGACGGGTAGCCGAGATGGCGGAATGCTGGTTTGAGACGTTGATTGTGGGCTAGTATGAAGGCGGACGCTGAAGTGTGTTCTGGTTGAGAACGTGACGTGCTTGTCACGTTCGCTCACTTGAAGCGCGAGGCCTATGAGCTTCGCCTGTTGCTCTGGCTGTCGAGCACATGAAGAGGGGGAGGGGCAGAATGCCCCTAGTTCTACCCTGAGGTGTTGCTCTTCTGGTGGTGTGGGCGGACCACCGAGTGGGTGGGCTGGCAGCTAGCTTGCTAGGAGGTGAAAACCTATTAAAGTCCCAGACGAGGATGCGACAGGCTAGTCACGTTCACCTGTTTGGGTGTATGTGGCGGGGTGGGGGCAAAACACCCCTACTTCTGCCCTGCTATGTTGGCCAGCATTCTGCTTGTACAGGATGCCACTGAGATTGAGTAGGCTAGCTGACCTAGCCCTATCATGCGGCAACCTAGTTGAAGGTTGTCGGTTGCTGGATGATGGGACAGACAACCGGATGGTTCCTAGCTTTGGCTTGTGCTAGGTGACAAACTTGGTATGATTCCCAAGCCTTGGCCAACTTGGATGGGTTGCCAAGTCAGTGGCTACTGAGGATGCAGCTACCGGCAAACTTGTGTGTGGGATGCCAAGCCCTGTTGCCATGCAAGGAGCTGGTTGACTCGGATAGATCACTGAGTCGTACGCTGCTGTGGTCGCAGCTGTCGGCGCACTTGTGTGTGTGATGCCAAGCCCTTAGTGATGACTTCCTTGGGTTGTCAAGCCCCTAGTGACGACTTCGTTGGGTTGTCAAGCCCTTTGTAACGACTTCGTTGGGTTGTCATGCCCTTAGTGATGACTTTGTTGGGTTGTCAAGCCCTTAGTGATGACTTTGTTGGGTTGTCAAGCCCTTAGTGATGACTTTGTTGGGTTGTCAAGCCCTTAGTCCCTGTAGCGGGACTAACTAGTTTGTAGGTGGTAGTAGGATGCCAGTGGTCAGATGCTGGATGGCCTGGCACCCCCAGGATGGAGATCCCCGTCTGGCACGACTTTGGTTGAAAGACCTAGCCAGACCTTGTGAAGGCCATGCATGTGGACGGCTACTGTTGGAGCAGGGGTGGAGCTGAGGCAAGACCGCCACCTTGCCCTTGCGCTGCTTGAAGTTGGATGCAGCTGGAGCAACCAGTGGTGTCAAGGGTGAGGATGGTTGGTTTGCTGGATGTACCTGGAGTGGTGCTGGGGTTGCAGCTGCTAAGGTGACCACGCTGGCTGGAGTGCCTGCCGATGGAGGGAGATTAGCCACTGGGTTGCAGCTGTCGGCACACTTGTGTGTGGGATGCCCTTAGTGACAACTTCGTTGGGTTGTCAAGCCCCTAGTGGACTTCGCTAGGTTGTCAAGCCATTTGTAATGACTTCGTTGGGCTGTCAAGCCCTTAGTGATGACTTTGTTGGGTTCTCAAGCCCTTAGTCCCTGTAGCGGGACTAACTAGTTTGTAGGTGGCAGTAGGATGCTGGTGGTCAAATGCTGGCTGGCTTGGCACCCCCGAGATGGAGATCCCCGTCTAGCACGACATTGGTTGAAAGACTTGGCTGGACCTTGTGATGGTTGTGCATGTGGCCGGAGCTCCTCGAGTGTCGATGGGTTGCTGGCCAGATGGATGTGGTTGACCGGGTTCAGCCAAGGGAGTCCAGCTTCCCACGATTGTGTGGAGGGAAGGGATAGCCTTGTCCTCTGTCCTCGTCTAGTCGAAGATGTGAACACCGGCTACGTAGGCTAGAATGTTTCAACTGGATGCCACCTCCTGTTCCTTGAATCTGGGAGGATGGTGTTCACCTGTGTGTTCTCCCTATGGTTCGAGAAGGTCTGTTGGCTTGGCTTGGGAGACACGAGAGGTTGTTGAAGCTCGATGGTTCTCGAGTCGTTGAGGCGCTGGATGGCCTACCGTAGTGTCTTGTAGTGGTCGATCGCATGGCCAGCAGATTAGTGGTACTCATACTACTACTACGGGTTGTACCACTAGGGAAGAATGACGAGGGGTGGCCTAACAAGGGGGAGTGTGAGCAACATCTATGCCCTGCGGAACACCTGGCTTAGTGGCTCTGAGAGTGGTGTGTACTTCGTGATGTGTGGCTGCTGCACCTACGCAGGTGGCTGGTGCTATTGCCACAGCTGTTGCTGGGTGGGGCACTGTTAGTTAGCACCTATTTGGCTCCGGTTCTACCCCTAGTTCCTTCGGCAAGAAGATCCTAGGGTAGTTGGTTGCTGTTGCCGAGGTGTAGGCGGCATAGGGGTGGCACTTAGTGGTGGAGCCCTGGGCCTCCAAGGCTATTGATTTGGGGCTGACCTGGCCAGGTAAACTAGTTGCTGAACTAGGGTGATGGTCAGCAGGCGGTACTCCTAGGCCAAAGCGTACACTTGTTGTGACTGGTATTGCAGGGGCGCGGCTCCCACCACTACAATGGGAGCTGGTCAGTCGGTGTCGTTCCTCTGGAAGCTATGGTTGTTGCCCATATTGTTGCCTGTCACCGAAGGCTTGGGATGGATGCTTCCTCTCGTGTTGGCCCAAAGGGGAGGGCCGAGAATCTTTCGGACTTCAGGAATCCCTCTAGGTGGCTGCTAACCTTGATCAGTTGCGAGAAGGTCGTATAGGACTGAATGCACAAGAGCGCCCCTAATGATGGCTGGGTGCCCTATACAATCACGTCCAGGGAATCTTCTTCAGCCAGCTTGTCCTAGATTTGGGACGCTAGGGCCCTCCATCTTCCAACGTAGTCGCTGAACGACTTGTTCTTGCATTGGCGGAGACTGCAGAGGTCCTCCACGTTGGGTGCCAAGTCCAAGTTGTACGTGTACTATTCCTAGAACATGTACGCCAGCTACTCCTAGGTGTATATCTTTGCCAAGTCCAAGGACATGTACCATGACAAGGTGGGTCCTTGGAGGGATTTCTAGAATAGCTGGATGAGGAGCTTCTCCTCGTACTACAACACCACCATGTCCCCACAGTAGACCCTGAGATGTGCCCAGGGATCGTCGTTGCCATTGTATTTAACCAGCTCGGGCATCTTGAAGTCGGGGAGGTAGCATTGCCTCCGATAGAAGTAGAGATTCTGGAATGAGCAGGAGGGTTCCGGTGGGCCGGGCCTTAGGTTCCGGAAGGATGCCTCCAGCTCGGCAATCCTCTGAAGTAGTTGCCCTTGCAAGTCTAGCAGTGGGGCGGCAGTGGCAGCAGCGGTCGGTGGAGGTGGCGCGTGGAAGAACTGACTTGCCACGAGAGTGGTGACAACGTCGTAGTCTTCCTTGTGCGACATCTCCGGGACACAGACAGTTGGCTTGGGTGGGATCACTAAGCTAATCCCCTGCTGTTGGAAGCGTGCCAACTGATGAGCCAGAAGAGTTTGCTCGAAATGCCTCGGTTGGGGTGGCTAGTGGGTTCCGGCCCCCTCTATGCCCTCCATGTTCAAGGGTGGCTGGTTAGATGGGCCGGTGTTCTATGTGGGAACCAGCTTGTCACCTTGAGTTTCGGCAGCTGGAGAGGTGGGCGGCGGAGGATGCAATGCGAGATGAGCATTGAATGCCGGAGTAGTAGATAGGTTAGGAGCTTGGGGTAGATCCGCGGCTCCAGCTGGCACAACAATCGACATGGAGGTTGTCGGTCGCAATGATAGAGGGAGATGTCCCAGATGCAGTTGCAAAACCGGTTGCCATTGCTCTCGCCTATGAACAGGTTTGAATAGGGGGAGCTAGCGGGATCAAGAAGAGTCGTGAATGAACTGCAACTGGTAGAACTGCAATCGAAAGGACTGCAAGCACTGTGATGGGCAGAACTGCAAAGGCTGCAAGGGGGAACCGAAGAAGGGTGAATTGGTTTAATGCATTTGAAAGCAGCGTCGCTTAACAAATGCGGCAGATATGTTAAAACGTAACGAAAAATAAAATAAAAGGCTGACTACAAAAGAGCCGTACGAGCGAGAGTCTGAGTCACTTAATTAATAAAACGCAGTGAGTCTCCCCAGTGGAGTCACCAAAAATCTGTATCCTCTCTTTCATCCAGCTATCATAAGGAAGCCCACGGGGTTCTGCCGATAGAGCTGGCAAATGGGTCGAGGTACAGAGAATGGAAAGGTAAATGTAGGAGTGCATCACCACGTGGGGTGGATGGCTCGTTATACGGAGTCACCACCTTATTTTTGTGAAGAAAATAAGGAAAACTAGATGGGGAAGGATTCTTCCACAATCAAAATGGAAAAAGTGCAGAAATAAAGAACAACAACGTAAAGTGGTGTAAAAAAAAAGAACAACTTCTGTGAAAAGTAGAGAAACTGGATAGGGGACTTAAGGTACTATTGGAGAAGGTGTTAGGCACCCCCAAACAACTCGGGTAATCATGGCCTCTCTCCGACTAGGAAAGGGAACATAATACTTGTTAGCTCGGCCTAGGTCGGTAAGGATTCATGTCAATGGCCTCATCCTGGAGGATTCACTAAGGCATCGAGAGGAGTAGCTATACTCCTTTCGGTAAAACAAGTAGGGAACTGCCAATGTGAGGATTCACGCAAGATTCAACGGGAAAAGGGGAGAGGTAAAGGGCACGGTGGTCACCACCGTAGACTGTTGGCTAAAAAGTCGAAGGTCTGATGAGCCTACTAGTTGGCATGCCGGGTATGGGATCGGCTTCCACCTGGCATGCCGCCTCTCTTTCTGGGTACTCTTATTCATGCACCCAGTCCAACCGGGGTCAGTAAGGATTCATGCTGACGACCTCATCCTGGAGGATTCACTAGGGCATCAAGAGGAATAGCTTTACTCCTCCTAGAAAAAGGGGAACCGCCCGAATGTAAGGACTCATACACTCGACTCGACCAGGGTTGGCAAGGATTCATGTCCATGGCCTCATCCTGGAGGAATCACTAGGGCATTAGGAGTAGCCTTACTCCTCCCGAAATAGGAGAGCCGCCCGGGTGTAAGGACTCATACACCCAGCTTAGTCGGGGTCAGCAAGGATCCATGCCGATGGCCTCATCCTAATGACTTCATTAGGGCATTGGGAGGAGTAGCCTTACTCTACTCCTCCTAGAAAAGGGGAGCCACCTGGGTGCAAGGACTCATGCACCCAACTCGACCAGGGTTGGCAAGGATTCATGCCGATGACCTCATCTTGGAGGATTCACTAGGGCATCGGGAGGAGTAGCCTTACTCCTCCTGGGAAAGGGGAGCCGCTCGGGTGCAAGGACTCATGCACCTAGCTTGACTGGGGTCAGCAAGGATTAGTGCCGACGACCTCATCGTGGAGGATTCACCAGGGCATCGGGAGGAGTAGCCTTACTCTCGATAAAAGGGGAACCGTCTGGGTTTATGGACTCACACACCCGACTCGGCTAGGGTTGGCAAGGATTCATGCCAATGGCCTCATCCTAATGACTTCATCAGGGCATTGGGAGGAGTTGCCTTACTTCTCCCAATAAAAGGGTAACTACTCGGGTGCAAGGACTTATGCACCCGGCTTAGCTGGGGTTGGCAAGGATTCATGTCAGCGGCCTCATCCTGATGACTTCATGAGGGCATCGGGAGTACTCCTACCCCACCCAGTAAGACAAGCGGGAAAACGTAAAATCTACTGGTGCGAGGATGCACTTGAGATCTAGCGGGTAAAAACCTCAAGGGTGGAGAACAGATAAGGATGCAGCAGCTACCACTACAGACCTTTGGCTAAAGAGCCGCAGGTCTGGTGAGTCTGACAGTCTGCCTACCAGACATCCGGGCATGGGGTCGGATGTACTCTCGGTATGCCGCCTTGCCTTCCGAGTGTAATGATACATGCACCCAGTCCCGAAAGATAGGAGAGGCAGGAACCTTCGGGGAGACGATTGTCTGTAAGTGGAGACAACTTGTTTGACAGTGGCATAGTGTTTACAATAAAGAGATACATTGAAAACATTATAGTATAATCGTAAGATGCGTAAAGTGGTAGGGGTTTCCATATGAAAACCCAAAAAATGAACCATGATGGTACTGGCCATGACCCGTGCTGGGAGGATTCACCCGGCGTGGAGGGTAGATGTCGATACCTTTGGAAGCATATCCAAAGGAATGAAACCTGGGCACATCATTCAACCTTCCCCCATGCGTGGGGTAGGTCCAGTCTGGTCGTGGTTACAGGATGTAAGAGGCTAATTCAAGGACATTATGGCGATAGGGAAGGAGACCGTCCTCCTTGGTGTGCACAGTCTTGCGCTGCTGCTAGGAGGGGCTCCTCTCATTGGAAGGATAGGAGGTTTACCTGCAAGGGGAAGCCAACGATGGTCGGAAGTCCTCACTCCAATCAGTGTGCCCAAGAGTCCTTCATCCTTCAGCGGGTTTGGAAAGGAGTCGTCGACGAAAAGCTCAAAAACTTTGCTCTGGAAAATCCTTTCTCCGATAAAAAATCCTTTTTCTGCATGGAATGGAGGTACCCTTATATAGGGAATTACCTTCCATATCGAGTGATCCAAGGATGGTAAATCCTGATACGTTTTGATTTACATGATTGATTAGTTACAAGATTTAAGTGATTAGATCTCACTGTATCTTGACATTCTCGTTTGAATGTTTCACCCAGGTGTTAACTGGCTGTTGTGGCCGATGGGCTGGTGATCGGGTGGGATGTATCGGTATGTGGTAGGAGCTTAGCCCATGGTTTGGGGGGAAGGCAGCAATGAGTAGTTGGGATTGTGTACTGGCTTATGGCCCAGTGGCCGTGTACTTTTGCCCCAGAACTCAGTCTCAGCTGAGTGGGGACAAGGTATTGAGCTTTATCGTATGGTCGTCGTAACCTTACGGACTTTACTTTACATCCGGCCGTATCTTTATGGGATTCACTCTACACCCTATTGTAACGTTACGGGATTTACTCTACGGTTTGCCATAACGTTACGTACTTTACTTTACGCCCTGCCTGGAAATGAGATTTTCGTCTTGGAAAGCTTGATATTCATGGTAGATCCATCTGGCTGATGGAACTGTCGTGCATAATTGCCAAGTGCTAGTGGGAGTTTTGTATTGGGTGTGGAACTGCCAGTCATTCTTCTCTACTTTAGCGAGTGGCAAGCGTGCTATTGGGTACTTGCAGGTAGGCTATCGGTTGCTTGTGGGCCGGTAGCCATGTTCTTCCATTGAGTCCTTTGAAGGGACGAATGGGTGTCTTTCCTGGCTAGGGAAGAGTCAAGGAGCCAGTAGCCGAGGTGATGTATAAGCTTGCCGGGTGTTTTACTTAGCAGCCAAATAGGTGTTGAGCGTGGGGGTCAACACATACGTCTTTTTGAATGACTTTAATGATGTATGAAATATGATCAACCTACTTGATGTACCTGGGGATGCCGTGAAACTTAGGTTTGTCTCATTTGCACTTAGAGATGATGCAAAATTATGGTTGCACACCCTTCTTGCTAATTCCATTTGCACTTGGATTGAATTTTGTGTAGTTTTAATTAAGAACTATCACCCTTTGCACAAGACCATTCAGGCTAAGAATACTATTTTAAACATCAGCCAACAACAAAATGAACCCTTTTGGAGATACTTTGAGCGCTTTAAGAGATCATTGGCTAGGTGTCCCAACCATGGCCAACCTAGGTCTAGACAATGCCAAGTGGTATATGAAGGGATGAATTACAACACCAAGCTATTGTTAGCATCACTCTGTGTAGGACGTTTCATGAGACTAGATGAGATTAGAGCTTGGAATGCGTTGGTGGACTTAGCAGAGCGTACAATGGAGATGGATAATTTTGTTGATAGAATATTTGATCGATGTACCCCCGAGGGTGTGCATGTTGTTGACCCCATGGTTGGCATGGAGGCCATAATGTCATCTATGGTCAAAAAAATAGGAGATTTAGTTTTGGGCCAACAAAAGAACACAAGTAGAGTTGTGGATGTTAAATGTGTTGCATGTGGCCAGCTGGGCCACGCTATTGAGGATTGTCCGGTGGTATAGGATCATAGTACTAAGCAAGTCAATGCCACTGGTATGGGGTAGAGGTCATATCAATCATCGTCTCACTATAACCCTGGATGGTGAAACCATCTGAATTTTTTGGGGAAACAATTTGAGGGGTCAGCACATTCTAAGGAAAATCATGGGGTTGAGTTGGATAGGATTAATGATAGGATGTCCTCATTAGAAAAATGATTTGGAGATTTGGAAAAAGGAATTCAAGCCCTAGTACAAGTTAGCAGACAAGTCAACCTAATTCTGTCTAGCCATGATCGAATTATTAAGAGTCTAGAGGCCAAGTTTGATAGATTGAACACTTCATCAAATGGCCGGGCTAAGGGGAATTATTGAGTAGCACTGTTCTAAACCCTTGTATGGCCAATGTAAATTTGGCACGTGGAGACACCAGAGGGTTTGATCCCTCTTCATCTACATGATCTACTAAGTGAGTAGCACTGTAATGTAATAAAAATTTAAAAAAGAAAAAGAAAAAGGTGTATTTCCTTTTTATAGATAGTTTTGCTTTTATCTTTCTACTCTCTTTTATTTCATTTTTTCCTTTATAGTTTTGATGTATTTGTTAGTTTTGTAGTTCAGTGTTGTCATCACAACATAGGTACGCCCTTCTTACCCTATTTCTTTTGATGCAGTTATATAATACACTAGCATTGAGCATTAATTCTTTCAACATACTACTCAATCTCCATTGTTTATTGTTAGAAACAATGCAAATTTATCTATCACATGTGCATATGAATAACTTGTTAGGCATGAGGTATATGATTCTTTTGCTTGTGATGTGCATTCTTCTATTTTTTTTGTTTTCTTCATTTTGGATTGTCTTCATGCTTTTCAATTTTGTGCCTGAGCCACTATTTCTTTTACATTAGGGACAGCGTGAAGTTTAGGTATGGGGAGGAGGCATGTTGATGATAATCTTTAAGTACTTTTTAGTCTTGATGCTGGCTTTCAATTTTTCTGTTTCTATTTTTTTTTCTTGCTTATTATGTGTTGTATATATGCCCTTTAGGTCCTAATTGATGGATTTTTCCTTGAGGTTTAGTAGTTGAGTCCTATGGTGAAGCTAACAAGAGAGGACCTTGAACCTTTTGAAGAGGAAATGAGCAAAGTCTAGAAACCATCTACATTTTAAGAACTTTATGTATTATTGCACTTACACGAGGCCTTGATTAAAGGGAAACATGTGAGATTTACTCCACTATGAAGAGAAATTTGAGTAATAATCTTGTGCTTATCCAATGGGTTGCTCCATGAGAAGGGTAGTGTAATGGAAATATGGTTAGAATGTCTGTTCTTATGAAGGTGGCCGAGGACGGAGGCTCGATAACCTCTTAGTCTTCGCACATACTGGAATAGGAGGCAGTCCTAAGGGTAGAGGGTTAGGTAGTAAGAAAAGTGAGGAATAAAAGAAGAAGAAGAAGATGATGATGAAGAAAAGAAAATATTAGAAAAAGAAAAGAAAAGAATTAGAAAAATAAAAAAATAAAATAAAAATAAAAATAGCAAAATAAAGGGGCAATGGACTTGAGGATAACCCTTGGGGATTGCTTGAGTAGCTTAGATGGAGTGAGTGAGTGACTATGTGACTCTTTGATCTTGGCCAAACCACATTCAGTTGTATTTATACTATATTATTTTCTTATGATGGAATTTAGATGAGTAGTTAGATTCAATTTGAAAGGGAATGAGTGGACTCAATTGGAGGTGGATTCATAGGGCAAGACAAAAGATCTTGAGGTTAACTCTATCCATGTTTAGGCAACCAAGGGGTATATTGTTGTTTTATCGTGTGTTGTTTTACTATTGTTTTCCTAGTTTTTAGCGTATTTTTTGTGTTTATATATGGATTTTGTGAGTGGATCCTCTGAAAACCCTTTGGAGACACAACTCTGCCACTAGGGCAGCCTAAGGGTTTAAAGGCTTGTTGTACTTGCTAAGTACAGTCGTACTCCCTATGAAAGTAGCCTAGTTTTTAGTTCATTTAGTTGTTTTTCATTTTGAATAAGTACATCTTCATGTGGATCATTTAGTGTCATCATTTGTAGATTTAGTATTTCGCTAGGGACTAGCAAAAGCTAGGTATGGGGGAGTTGTAAAGTATCAAATTGTACATTTTTATATATGTAATTCATGCATATTACAGTTTTAATTGATACATCATATATATTCTTAAGTGAAATTACATGTTAATTATATTTTTAGCACATGCATGCATTTTTGGTTTAATTTTTATAAAATGCATAAATAAAAACCCCATTTTGATTATATTGTAAATTTAATGAACCACATGTCAAATATGTTAATTTTAATTATAATTAGTTATTGATTTAATGTTGTTTTAATGCAAATACAAAGTTGTGTAGGGAGATAATTGTGTTGGGTTTGTGGTGTGGAGTCTGTGTTGACCCCCATGCTTAACATCTATCGGGCGGCCAGGTAAATCAACCGGCCACCCATACACACAGGTATATCACCCGGCAGCTGGTTCCCCCAAACTCCTTCCTGGCGAAGTTGCACTTCCCTGGTGTTGAAACTCGTATTCGGCACCTATTGGGCAGCCAGGTAAATCATCTAGCCACCCATCGGCACACCGATAAAAACCTCAGCAACCAATCCTGAACTCTTCTGCCAACATGCAGGTACACTCGTCAACACACTCGCAGACGTCAGAGGAGAGAAAACGGCCGACCACATGGAGCTTCGGCTAATACAAGGCATGCAACAGCGGAAGTAGGGTTATGATGGCCATAGGCAAAGCACGGTTCGACTTCCGGGGCAGAGTACACGGCCTCCAGATCATCAACCGGTGCACAATCCTATATATCTGCCATGGCTTGTTCCCCTGAACCATTGGCTATATTCCTAGTGCACGTCGATCTCCCTTACCTAGCAGCTAGCCAACATGCCATGGCTACAGGGTAGACGCCTAGGTAAATAATTCAAATCTATTGGAAAGATATGGCAAGATTTAATTACTTAAATCCTGGAATCAATCAATCACGCGGATCACGGGATTAAATCGAAACGTACGTGGACTTTCCATCCCGGGATCACCCAAAACAGAAGGTAATTCCTTATATAAAGGTCCCTCCATTCCATGCAAAGGGAGGATTTTTCCGACATTCTGAAGGTGTGATTCAGAGGAGAGCCGCTCGAAGCACCGACGTCCTGTTGCTGCATCGAAGCAAAGACTTTTAGCCATCACCGGCATCTCCTTGCAGGTAAGCTCCCTATTTTCCCTGCCATCATGCTTCCCATACAGCCTCTTTTCTTTGAACCCTGACCGTACTAGACCTTCCCCACGCAAAGGGAAAGGTCGGAGGACATGCCCAGGTATCATTCCTTTAGATACGCTTCCGAGGGTACTGTAGCCTCCCTCCCTACCGGGTAAATCCACCCAGTATGGTCGAGATCAGTTCGATCATGGTTTCTTCGTCGAGTTTTTGTATGTGGATACCCATGTTTCCTTACGTGTTTTACGAGCGTATTGCTGGGTTTTCTCTGTCCCTTTTTGTCGAAACACCTGGCCACCGTCAGACGTGTTGTCTCCACTTATAGACAACTGTCTACCCGAAGGTGTCTGCCTCTCCAATCTTTCGGGACTGGGTGTAGAAATCCCTGCACTCAGAAGTGGAGGCAGCATACCGGGTGAACATCGAATCCCAGACCCGGATGTTCGGTAGGTAGACGGGTAGACCCACAAGAGCTTTGGTTCTTTTGCCAGAGGTCCGTAGCGGTGGTTGCCACGTCTATAGTCGTATTTTACCTATTTCCTGCTTATCTTACCGGGAGAAGCAAAGCTGCTCTTCCGATGCCCCAGAAAGGCTTCAAGAATGAGACCGTCGGCAGGCATCCTTGCCCACGCCGGCCGTCTAGGTGTATGAGTATGTACACCCCGACAGTTGCTTTTTACCGGGAGACGCAAAGCTGCCCTCCTGATGCCCCGGAAAGGCTTTCGAGATGAGGTCGTCGGCATGCATCCTTGCCGACGTCGGCCATGTAGAGAACTGGAAGTGTAAGTCCATCCCCTTTCATGGCGTCTCCTGGTTAAGTAATTGGGAGTGTAAGCCCAACTCCTCATAAGGCATCTTCTGGTTAGGCGACTAGAAGTGTAAGTCCACACCACCATGGCAACTCTCGGTTAAGATATCAAGAGTATAAGTCCAGTCATCATAGTTCAGAGTGCATCCTCTTTGAACTTCTCAAGACTTTTCTTGATGCGCCTTCTAGGAAAGTCTATCTCACTCATAATGAGCAATGGATGTTCACAAAGTGTGAAGCCTTGTGTTATCTATCACCTACGCATGGAGGGTCATTCAACCCTAAGACATCAGTTTCCTTCCACTAAGGTCATACAACCTCGCTTAGGGAGGGGCATTCTGTTGACCACCATGCTTAACATTTGTCGGGCGGCCAAGTAAATCAATCGGCCACCCACTGGCATGCCGGTATATCACCCAGCAGCCGGTTCCCCCAAACACCTCCTCAGCGAAGTTGCACTTCGCAGGTGTTGAAACCCATATTTGGCACCTATCGGGTGGCCGGGTAAATCATCCGGCCACCCATCGGCACGTAGGTAAAATACCCCTGTGGCCAATCCCGAACTCTTCCGCCAACATGTAGGTACACTCATCAACACGCCCGCAGACGTCAAAGGAGAGAAAATGGTCGACCATACGGAGCTTCGGCTAATACAAGGCATGCAACGACGGAAGTACCAGTGTCCAGATGGGGGAGGCAAGGTGAATGCCATGAGGTTATGATGGCCATAGGCAAAGCACGGTTCGACTTCCAAGGCAGAGTACACAGCCTTCGGATCATCGACCAGTGCACAATCTTGGCTATCCGCCATAGCCAGTTCCCCTGAACCACTAGCTATATTCCTAGTGCATGCTGATCTCCCTTACCCAGTAGCTAGCCATCCTGCCATGGCTGCCGGGTAGATGCCTAGGTAAATAATTCAAATCTATTGGAAAGATATGGCAAGATTTAATTACTGAAATCCTGCAATCAATCAATCACATGGATCACGGGATTAAATCAAAATGTACGTGAAGTTTCCATCTAGGGATCACCCAAGACAGAAGGTAATTCCCTATATAAAGGGCCCTCCATTCCATGCAAAGTGACAAAACATGGCCTCATCCTGGAAGACTTTCCAGGGCATCGGGAAGAATAGTCTTATTCCTTCCGCTAAAACAAGTGAAGATCAACAAATGCGAGGATTCACACCAGATCTGGTGAGAAAAAGAGAGAAAAAGGCATGGTGATCACCATTACATACCGTTGGCTAAAGAGCCGAAGGTCTGGTGAGATAGCCGGCTGGAATGCCAGACTGCCGGGTAAGGGTACCAGCCTCTGCATGACATTTTGCCTCTCCTACTTTGGACAAGAGTTAATGTACCCAATTTGGCCAGGGTCGGCAAGGACTCATGCTGACGGCCTCATGTCGGAAGCCATTCCGGGGCATCGGGAGGGCAACATTGCTCCACCCGGTAAAGAGGAACCATCTGGGTGTACATACTCATACACCCAGATGGCCGGCATTGGTGAGGTTACTTGCTGACGGCCACATCCCGGAAGCCTTTTCAGGGCATCGGGAGAGCAGCTTTGCTCCTCCCGATAAAGGGGAACCATCGGGGTGTACATACTCACACACCCGGACAGCCGATGTCGGCAAGGATGCGTGCCGACGGTCTCATCTCGAAAGCCTTTCCGGGGCATCAGGAGAGTAGCTTTGCTTCTCCCGATAAAGGGGAGCCGTTGGGGTGCACATACTCATACACCCGGATGGCCGGTGTTAGCAAGGATGCATGCCGATGGCCTCGTCTCGGAAGCCTTTCCGAGGCATCGAGAGGGCAGTTTTGCTCCTCCTGTTAAAGAGGAACCGTCAAGGTGTACATACTCATACCCCCAAATGACTGACGTCGGCAAGGATGCATGCCGACAGCCTCGTCCCGGAAGCCTTTTTGGGGCATCAAGAGGGCAGCTTTGCTCCACCTGATAAAAAGGAACCTTCGGGGTGTACATACTCATACCCCCAGATGGCTGGCGTTGGCAATAATGCATGCCGACAGCCTTATCCCAGAATCCTTTTCGAGGCATCGGGAGGGCAACTTTGCTCCACCCAGTAAAAAGGAACCGTCGGGGTGTACATACTCATACACCTGGATGGTCAGCATTGACAAGGATGCATGCCAACAGCCTCATCCCAGAAGCCTTTCTAGGGCATCGGTAGGGCAGCTTTGCCTCTCCCGGTAAAAAGGAACCATCCAGGTGTACATACTCATACACTCAGACGGTTGGCATCGGCAAGGATGCATGCTGACAGCCTCATTGCAGAAGCCTTTCTCTGGCATTGGGAGAGCAGCTTTGCTTCTCCTAGTAAGATAAGTGGGAAATAGGTAAAACATGACTATAGACATGGTAGCCACCGCTACAGACCTCTAGCAAAAGAACCAGAGGTCTGGTGGGTCTACCCATCTGCCTACCGGACATCCGAGTCTGGCACCAGATGTTCACCTGGTATGCTGCCTCCACTTCTGGGTGTAGGGATTTCTACACCCAGTCCCAAAAGATGGGAGAGGCGGAGACCTTCGGGTAGACGGTCTTCTGTAAGCGGAGATGACACGTCTGATGGTGGCCAGGAGTTTCGACAAAAAGGGACAAAGAAAACCTGGTGATACGCTCGTAAAACACGAAATGAAACTTGGGTTTCTATATAGAAAAACCCGATGAAGGAACCATGACCGAACTGATCTTGACCGTACCAGGTGGATTTACCCAGTAAGGAGGGAGGCTGCTGGTACCTTCGGAAACGTATCCAAAGGAATGATACCTAGGCATGTCTTTCGACCTTTCCCTTTGCGTGTGTAGTTAGGGTTCAAAGAAAAGAGGCTGTATGGGAAGCATGATGGCAGGGAAAATAGGGAGCTTACCTGCAAGGAGACACCGGCGATGGTCGGAAGTCTTTGCTCCAGTGTGGCAATAGGATGTTAGTTCTCCAAGCGGCTCTTATCTGAATCATGTCTTCAGAATGTCGGAAAAAGCCTCCTTTTGCATGGAATGGAGGGCCCCTTATATAGGGAATTACCTTCCGTTTTGGGTTATCTTGGGATTAATGGAAACTTCGCGTATGTTTCGATTTAATCTTGTGATCCGTGTGATTGATTGATTGCGGGATTTAAGTAATTAAATCTTGCCATACCATTCCAATAGATTTGAATTATTTACCCAGGCGTCTATTTGGTAACCATGGCAGGTTGGTCGGTTGTCAAGTAAGGGAGATCGGCGTGCACTAGGAATATAGCTAGTGGTTCAAGGGGACAGGCCATGGTGGATAGCCGGGATTGTGCACCAGTTGATGATCTGGAGGCCATGTACTCTGCCCCAGAAGTCGAACCGCGCTTTGTCTATGGCCATCGTAACCTCATGGCATTCACCTTGCCTCTCCCATCTGGACACTGGTACTTCCGCCGTTGCATGCCTTATATTAGTCGAAGCTCCATATGGTTGGTCGTTTTCTCTCCTCTGACATCTGCGGGTGTGTTGACGAGTGTACCTGCATGTTGGCGGAAGAGTTTGGGATTGGCCACTAGGGTATTTTACCAGCTTGGACGCAGCCTGCATGTCCTGATTTTGACGTTGCCAAGGTGCCAACTATTCGTGGGCAGCCGTGTCTCATAAGCGGCAGTCGACTGATGGACCCGGTTTGCTTATTTACTTGCACACTTATTCACACATTAGTCCCCCTAGGTGGGGAGGAAGTGTTATTTCCTCCCCTTATCTATGAGCATAAGTAGTGATGTGTGTGAAGGTGTTGAGACATTCTATTATGGCTCATCCTCCTGTATTCTACCTCATTGGTACTATAAAGGCAGTGGATGCCAAGTCTATTCACCAAAGTTTTATGGACTGAAATAGTGGCATGTAGGAGGTAAGAGGATTTTCAAATGGCTACCCATGATAGAGTCCATGCAAGGTGGTTGTTCCAGCCCAATGGTGCTATCTGAACTTGTAGGGGAATGAAAGGTGGCTCACCTCACAACCAAAAGGAACCGCTGGACATTCATGTGGGTGGATTTGGGAAACGTGGTTCCTTTGTCCAGCAGAAGTGACCCTAAGGCAACAAAGACCGGTCTAGAGGAGAGATCCAAAAGCTGTCCTTCTGCCCATAGTTATGTTGATTCTTCCTTACATGTTTGCTCGGGGGGTGCAAAGATAACGGATAAAATAATGTGGGTTCCAGAAACATGGGCATCAGAACCCAGGGTTGGAAGCAACTTTTAGCTGGATGCCAAGCCCAACGCTATGGAGGACACAATTGCCAATGGGTCTTCTATGAGGGATGCCAAGCCCTATCTTGACGACTTAGTTGGGATGTCAAGCCCTAGGACTAGAGAAAAAAGGAGGAGTGGGTGTCGGCAAATTGGCGCCGACACTTGATTGTATTGGTGGACTTCGATGGGTTGCCAAGCCCTAAAGAGAGGAGATACTTGGTCAATCACGACAAGCTAGGTATAGGACTGCCAACAGCTAGCGGAATCCTAAAATCTACCCTTCCCCTACAAAGGAGTCCGTATGCTTTCAGGACTTAGCAACAAGTAATTTTTCCTTTTTTTTTTCCGTTGAAGAAGGACTCTAGTCACTTACTTTTCTTCTTCTTCATTTTCCCCTATTTCTCTTTTTTCTTTCATTTTCTTCCTTTTTGCTATTCGTTTTCTTTACAAAATAGAAGATGGAAATAAAACTGAATTGAGAATGCTATTAGCCCTCCCCACATGCTGTTGGCAAGTAGAATAACCTGGCGGTGTTGCGACCGGGTCCAAGGGGAATACCTTACCTAGAGGGAGCCAAAGTTTGTGATCTCCCTTATTGTCGGGTGGCACTTAGGCTAGGTAAAAGAAGGAACTTGGATGCTCATTCAGGAGGAGAAGTGATCTCCCACCGGTATTTTATAACCGCTCGGAATTAGCAAGAATTATGGAGATATGGACAAACCTGGATTACTCACTCTGCTTTGTCTTAACGCCATCAGAGTTAAAAACTTGGATGCTTAGGTTTTTAACGTAGTAACCCGGTTGTATTTGGTAACACTCCTGGGATCAGTAGTTCGTCCCAGAGGTCTAGATAGCACTTCTTGAGCCGGATGTGTCGCATGTTGCTACAAACTTTTCTCACCGCCAGTTGTGGACGTGGCTACCGGTAAGCCTGATGCGGTGGTCGGTGGAAGGCCGGTTGGGTGGTGGAATCTGTAAGGCATTGAGGCAACAGGCTGTGAACAGGGGCTGGGTTGTTTGCCGGCGTCTTGGTGTTTCTTCCGGTGGATTGAGACTTGGAAGTTTTGCGGTGATGAGATTGAGGGGGGCATGAGTACTTTCCGGTGGATGGTGACCCAGAAACCGTGCCAATTCTCAGGGGTGACGGTTTTGCTAGCCTTGTCATCACTCTTCCTTCCTAGCACCGATGCGGCAGGATGACCAGAAGGGCGGACTTGCCTATCGTGCGTGCATGGTGCAACGTGTGAGTTGTAGGAGGGGATTCATCGGGGGAAAGGGAGCATACCTATCAGGAGCTGGCCTCTTGGTCAACTGGTGGAGAGCTGGTCGGAGACGTTGGTGGTCGGCCTATCTGAAGGCGGCGGCCAGGACGCATTCTGGTCGCTTTGTTTATGGGTAGAACTTCTTTAATTGCAACAAATTGACTGGGTTGAACTCTTCTTGTGTGGCTTCATTGAAGAGGTAGGTGGCTCTCCTGTTGAGGGTCTTGGTGATGACGTAAGGCCCACGCCAACTTGGGGAGAACTTTTTGGTAGAGCTGGTTGGGAAGGTGGCTTGGAGGACCAAGTCACCTGGCATGGGGAGCCAGGGACGGACCTTCTTTCCATAAGCCTTGGCCATTTTCCACTGATAACTTTGGGCGTGATCCAATGCCCTCAATCTTCTTTCGTCCAAGAGATTGAGCTGTAGCAGACGTGATTCTAACCATTAGTTGTCAGAGTCTACTCCCTCCTTAAGGATACGTAGGGATGGAAGCTCCACTTCCCCCAGCAATACAGCTTCAAACCCATAAACCAGCGAATATGGCGTTGCTCCGGTGGTAGTTCGCAAGGACGTCTAGTAGGCCCAAAGTGCGTATGGGAGATGGTCATGCCAGTCCTTGTGTGTCTGGACCATCTTCTTGAGGATCCGGACCAATGTCTTGTTGGTCGCTTCGACTGCTCCATTCATTTGTGGCCTGTAGGGGGACGCCCTTAGGTGGCAGATGCGACACTACTCGATGTAGCCTGCGACCTTCTTGGCTGTGAAGTTGGTGCCATTATCGGTTACCACCTCGAAGGGTACGCCATATCGGGTGATGATGTGGTTACGCAGGAACTTCTAGGTGGCGGCTACCGTGATAGTTTTGTAGGATGCCGCTTCCACCCACTTGGTGAAGTAATCTATGGCCACCAGTATGTACCGGTGTCCATTGGTGGCTGTCGGCTTGACCTTGCCTACCACATCCAAGGCCCACATAGAGAATGGCCAAGGGGAAGCCATGTTGTATAGTTCTCTCGGGGGCGTGTGGATGAGATTTCCATGAATCTGGCATTTGTGATAGTGACGGACGTGGGCTGTGCAGTCTGCCTCCATTGTGCTCCAGTAGTAGCCTTACAGCATGATCTTCTTTGCCAAGAGGATCCCGTTCAAGTGGGATCTGCAAACACCTTCATGGATTTCCTACATAACCGTATGTGCCTCAGGCTGGGTCACACACCAGAGAAGAGTCTGGTTGTAAAAGTGCTTGTAGAGTTGTCCCCCGCTGAAGATGTAGCTGGCTGCTAGCTTGGACAGTGTACGTCAATCTTGTGTGGTGGCTTCCAATGGGAACTCCCCAATTTCTAGGAACCTTTGTACCACGGGCGATCTTCTTGTCGTGATTCCCCAAGACCGTTGTCTGGGAACTCAAAGTGTACATTGTCCGGTCAGTCGACTAGGGCTGATTCTCTGTGTGGGTTGACAATCTACTAGGTGTTGGGGCAGCTAGTTGGATATAAACCGAGGTTCCAACATCTACCTACCTGGGGACTTCTATGAGGCGATAGACATCCTGATTGTGAGCCAGCTAGTGGAGCGTTGTGACTTCTATGGCTATGCTTCCACCTTCCATAACCATTACCCATGATGCTAGGATAGCCAAAGCGTCTACATACGGGTTGTGTTTACGGTTGATGTGCTGGAAGTGGATGAACCGGAAGCTTTCCGCCAAATGCAGTATGAGCTCCAGATATGGCTGAAGCTTGGGGTCTTGAGTCCTCCACCTGTCGAGAGTTTGGGAGATTACCAACATAGCATTGCCGAACACATGCAGATGGGTGACCTGGTGTTCCAGTGTGAGTCATAGTCCCATGATACAAGCCTCATATTCTGCCTCATTGTGGGAGCACGTGAAGAGAAGCTGCTTGGCAACGAGCAGCATCTGTCCTCGAGGATCCATTAGGACGACCCCCACTCCGTGGCCTTTGGTATTAACCGCTCTGTCGAAGTATAGGGTATGGTCTTGATCCGGCTCGCCAATGGTGAAGACGGGCTCATCTGGGAACAAGTCCTCCAACGGTTGATAATCCAGCAAGGGCTGGTGTGCCAGCTGGTCAGCCATGGCTTGGGCCTTCATGGATTTCTGAGACACGTATCGGATGTCAAACTCAACAAGGAGCATCTGCCATTTTACGCACCTGCCTACCAAGGTCAGCTAGTCAAAGAGGTAGCATAGGGGGTCGAGGTGGTTGAGCAACAGAACCGAGTAGATCACCAGGTAGTGTTGCAATTTTTTCATCGTCCAAACCAGTGAGAGGTAGTATTTTTCTACGAGTTCATATTGTTCTTCTACCTCGGTGAATTTCTTACTAAGGTAGTATATGGCCTGCTCAACTTTACTAGTGGTGTCATGCTGGCCCAACACGGCACCCATGGAAGAGGCCATGACAGACAGGTACAAGAAGAGTGGCCATCTAGGATGAGGCGGCACAAGAACCAGTGGCCAGGAAAGTTGTCGCTTGATGTGGTCAAAAGCGACTTGGAATTCTATTGTCCAAGCGAAGCTGGAATTTTTCTTCAACAGTCTGAAGAAGGGCTCAAAAGTCAACGTGAGGCATGAGATGAAGTGCCCAATGTATTATAGCCTTCCCAACAAGCCTTAGACCTACTACTCTGTCTGTGGGGGAGACATATCTAAGATCACCTTTGCCTTGTTATGATCCACCTCAATCCCCCGCTTGCTGATAACAAAACCCAGAAGCTTTCCGGTGGTGGCCCCGAACATTGATTTTTACGGGTTTAACCTGAGCCTATACTTCCTTAGGTGCTCGAATAACCTTCTCAAGTGTTAGAGATGTTGATGTGTGCGCGCCTCCACTACCTTATCGTCGACGTAAACTTCGACTTCTTTATGCATCATGTCATGGAAAAGGGTGGTCATGGCTCTTTGGTAGGTAGCACCAGCATTTTTGAGCCCAAATGGCATCACCCTGTAACAGAAGACGCCCCAAGGGGTTGTGAATGCAGTTTTCTCCTTATCTTCCTTTGCCATGAGGATTTGGTTGTAAGAGTACACCCCCCCGTACTTAGCAGCGTCGTCTACAAAGACATCTATGTGTGGTAGTGGGAAATCATCCTTGGGGCTAGCCTTGTTGAGGTCCCAATAGTCAACACACATGCGCACCCATCCCTCTTTCTTTGGTATGGGCACCATGTTTGCCACCCATTCTGGGTAGAAGACCAACTGGAGGAACCGAACATTCAACTACTTGTGAACTTCCTCCTTTAGCTTCTGGGCCCATTCCTGTCTCATCCATCGAGCTTTCTACTTCACAGGGCGGGCTTCCAGTTTGAGAGGTAGTCAGTGGACTGTTACCAATTCATCCAAACTGGGCATGTTTTCGTAACCCCACACAAATACCTCCATGAATTCTTGCAGGAGTGCGAGGATTTGTTGCCGGTAAGGCTTGGGTACCTCTTTGCTAATTTTTGTTTCTTTTCGATGTTGTTCATCCCCAAGGTTTACAAGCTCAACTTCATTAGTAGTGGTTATACTAGTGGACTTGGGTAGTTGGACCCATGGACTGACCTCTTCAAGTTCTTAGTCTTGTAGGGGGAAGCTGTCAATGTCTTCCACTGATTGTTGACCCTCAAGCTGAAAGGGTGCTGGATGATGAACCTGGTGGGAGCTACATCCATGGTCTCCTAGCTGGGTGCTGGATAGGTATATCGGTTGCTAGTTAGGGATGACGCTGAACCCCGGGAAGGCTCCAGAGGAGAAGGCAACAAATTTTTCGTGCTCGCCTGCTTGAGGTGTGAGGCCGTCGGACTTTGTCTGTTGCTTTGGCCACTTGGCGCATGAAGAGGGGGAGTGGCAGAATGCCCCTAGTTCTACCCCGGTTGGAGGAATCGGCTGTCAGGTAGATAGGAGGTGGAAACCAGATAGAGTCTCAGATGAGGGTGCAACGGGCTGGTCATGTTCACTTGTTCGAGTGACTGTGGCAGGGGAGGGGCAGAATGCCCCTAGTTCTGCCCCGTGATGTTGGCTAGTGTTCTGCTCGTAAAGGGTGTTACTTAGACTAAGGAGGTTAGCTGTCTCGACTCCGTGATGCGGCACCCCTGCAGTGGGTTGACGGTTGCCAAATGATAGTACCGATGACCAGATGGTTCCCAGCCTTACCCTGTGCTGAGTGAGACACTTGGTATGATTGCCAAGCCTCAGTCGACTTGGTCGGGTTGCCAAGTCGGTGGCTGCTGAGGACGCAGTTGCCAACAGACTTTTGTTTGGGATGCTAAGCCCTGTTGTTGAAGGTGCGGGTTCTGGTGTGAGTTGCCCGGAAGCCATCAGGCTTGTCTCTTGACTTTGATGACCTACAAGCCTGGAGGATCCCTACCTTGGTCATTAGGTGGGTGTTGCGGCGCTAAGTCGAACGAGAGTGGGAAGGGGCGCACCTTGTTGTCCCCTTTCCTTGTATGAACTAGTTGGACACAGCGTCCATTTCCAAAGCTCGTCCCTATAAGATGGACGATGGTGGGGGAGGTTGGTGAAGGGTTGGCCCTTCACTACTTGCTGGAGACTCTCCAAACAACTGCAGCAAACTATCTTCCGGCTCTTGGTTTGGCTACAGGGTGTCCTCCCAAGGCTCCATGCACCTGGACAGATAGTCGAAGGCTGCTGGGTTTTGGAGGTCGGGTGGTGAGGCGGCGGCAACCAGCTCAGGTGTTAGGCATTGCAACCCGAAGGATGCTACGGTGGCCACGGACTATCCCGGATGATAGTAATTTTTGGCCAGTATAACAATGACTTCCCCCTTCCACAGGAATTTGAGCATCCTTTGAAGGGTGGAAGGTACAATGGAATTTTGGTGGAGGAAAGGGTAGCCCAAAATGAGGTTGTAGCTTGGGGGGATGTCCACCACGTGTACCGGAACATCGAAGGCTGCCGGTCCGATGACGAGGGGAAGAACAATCTTGCCTTTGGCTTCATGGAGAGTGCCGTCGAACCCTCTCTTTACTTAGTCTGTGGGAAGCAAGTCTTCTTCTTTGATCCCCAACTTGTGCAAGACCTGTAGTGGGCACAAGTTTAGCCTTGATCTGTCGTCAATCATGACCATGGGGATGCACAAGTCCTGGTACTATACCCGGATGGACAAGGATAGGTTGTGATTGGTCCTGGTTGGCGAGAGGTCCAAGTCTGAGAAGTAGACGAAAGATGGGACTGTCACTGTTGCCACCATCCCTTCTATGGCTCCAAGAGTGAGGCCTTGGTTCACTTTTGCCACCTGTAGTGCCCTAAGGAGGGTTTCCCGGTGCTCGGTGGATGACTGGAGTAGATCCCATAGTGAGATATCTACCTGTATCCCCCGTAGCTGGACTGACAAGTCTATGGGCGGCAGTGAGTGGGCAGCCGATGTTAGTGAGGTGGCTGTCGGTGAAGCAAGCAGATGGCTACCAGTCGATGGTTGGCTTGGCACTCCCGGGAGGGAGGTCCCCTCATGGTGCAACTTCAGTTGATATAGTTAGCCGGACCTGGTTATAGTCATGCATGTAGACGGCTACTGCTAGAATGGGGTGGGAGCTGGAGAGTTGACTGCCTCCTTACCCTTACGCTGCTCAAAGGTGGATGTGGCTGGAGCAAACAGCGTGGTCAAGGGCGTGGACTGTTGCCGTGCCAGACGTGCTTGGAGTGGTGCTGGGGTTGCAGCTATTGAAGCGACTGTGTTGGCTGAGGGAGTGAGATTGGCCGCTGGGACCTTGGGGACTGAGGGCACCACAGGGATGGCTGCTCTGACCGAGGCAGCTGGTGAATAGAGGATCACCTTGGGTCAGGCTAGGACAATTGTCCCAACGCTTGACACTCCTGACGAGGTAACCACAGGTGCCACCCGAACAAAGGGTTTTCTAGAAGATGGGGATGGCCCTTATTGCGGTGTAGGTCGTGAAGACTTCCTCCTCCTTCGATGGTTGTGGACTATGAGGATAGAGGACTAGAGTTGCTGGTAGTACAACCAAAGCTCCTCAAGCGTTGGCGGGTTGTGGGCTGGACGGATGAGGTTGACCGAGTTCAGCCAGGTGGTTCCAGCTTCCAGCGGTCGTGTTGAAGGGAGGGATCGCCTTGTCCCTTGCCTGTGTCTAGTTGAATATGTGGACATTGGCTGTGTCGGCCGGAATCCTTCAAGCGGATGCCGTCTCCTGTTACCAGAACCCGGGAGGATAGTGTTCACCTGAGAGTTCTCTGCATGGTTTGGGAAAGTCTGCTGGCTCGACTCGGGAGATGTGGGAGGCTGTTGAAGCTTGATGGTTCTTGAGTTGATGAGACGTTGGATGGCAGATCGATGATACTCGTAGTACTGTTGCAAGTTATACTAGGGGGGAAGAATAGCTAGGGGTGGTCTGACAGGAGGGAGTGTGAGCAGTGTCTGCGTCATGCGGAATACCTAGCTCAGTGGTTTCGAGAGTGGCATGTACTCTGTTACGTGCAGCTGCTGCACCTACGTAGGCGATTGGTGTGGTTGCTACGGCTGCTGCTAGATGGGGCACTGTTGGTTAGCACCCATTTGGCCCCCATTTTGCCCCTGGTTCCTTTGATAGGAGGATCCTGGGGCTACTGCCTGCCATTGCTGTGACATCGGCGGCTCTGGTGCGGCTGCTGATGGTGGAGCCCTTGGCCTCTAAGGCTGCTGATTTGGGGCCACTCGGGCTATGTAGACTGGTTGCTGAATTGGGGTGATGGTTGGCAGACGATACTCCTGGGCCAGAGTATACACCTACTGCAGCTGATATGGTGGGGGCGTGGTTGCCATGACCGTGACGAGAGACTGTCGTGCATTGTCGTTCCTCTAGAAGCCGTGATTTTTGCCCCCATTGTCACCTCTTGCTAGTGCCCTGGGACGGATGTTTCCTCTAGTGTTGGGTCCAAATGGGAGGGCCGAGAATCTTCCTTACTTCAGAAACCCCTCCAGGCGACTGCCGGCCTTGATCAGCTGAGAGAATGTGGTGTACAACTAAATGCATAGGAGCACTGCTAGTGATGGCTGGGTGCCCTATACAATAATGTCCAGGGAATCTTCCTCAGCTAGGTTGTCCGAGATTTGGGACACCAGGGCCCTCCATCTGCCAACGTAGCTATTGAAGGGCTCATTTTCACATTGGTAGAGACAACAGAGGTCCTCCAACTTGGGTGCCAGGTCCAAGTTGTACGCGTATTATTCTTGGAACATGTACGCTAGCTGCTCCCAGGTGTAGATTTTTGTCAAGTCCAAGGACATGTACCACGATAGTGCCGACCCTTGGAGGGATTTCTGGAACAGTCAGACGAGGAGCTTCTCCTCATGCTGTAGAGTCGCCATGTCCTCGTAGTAAGCCCGGAGGTGCGTGCGGGGGTCGCCGTGCCCATTGTATTTGACCAATTCCGAAGTCAGGAGGGAGCATCACCTTCGAAGAGAAACAGGAGGGAGCATCGCCTCTAGTTGCCCCTGCAGGTTCGGCATTGGGGTGGCAGTAGTGGTGGCCACCGGCTGCAATGGTGGCTGAAAGAACTGACCTGCCATGGGAGTGATGATGACGTCATATTCTTCGGCATGTGGCATCTTTCGAATGTGGACGGTTGGCCTGGGTGGGATTACTGAACTAATCCCTTGCTGTTGGTAACGGGCCAGCTGATGAGCTAGGAGAGTCTGCTTGAAATGCCCCGGTGGGGGCAGCTAGAAGGTGTTGGCCGAAGGCCATGGACAGCGGCATGGGGGCCGCCATAGTGACAGAGGGGGAAGCCTCAAATGTAGCAGCGAAACTAGTGGTCGTAGCTCTTGCTTGTGAACGGGTCTGGATAGGGGGAGCCAGTGAGATTTGGAACTGCAAGGATTTGCAAGGAGAATCTGCACAGAGAATCTACAAGGAGAACCAAAGATGGGTGATTTGGTTTGATGCACTTGAACACTTGAAAGCAGCTTTGCTTAGCAAATGTAGTAGGGACACTAACAATCCTAGTGGAAAATGAAAGGCTGATTGTAAAAGAGCCATATGAGCGAGAGTCTGAGTTGCTTAATCAATAAACGCAGCGAGTCTCCCAAGCGGAGTCGCCAAAAATCTGTACCCTCTCTTTCATTCGGCTATCACCCGAAAGCCCATGGGGTTCCATCGGCTTTGCCAACGAATGAGCCAAGGTACAAAGAATTGAAAGGTGATTGTGTGAGCGCATCGCCACATGGGGCGGATGGCTCGTTAAATGGAGTCACCACCTTATTTTTGGGTAGAAAATTGGGAAAACCAGATGGGGAAGTGTCCTTCCGCCATCAAAATGGTAAAAACTACAGAAATGGTATAAAACCATGTAAAACTATGCGAAAAATGAGAGAACTGGATACGAGACTCAAGTTACTATTGGGGAAGGTGTTAGGCACCCCGAGATAGCCTGGGTAGTCTCGGCCTCTTTTAGCTCTAAAAATGGAAAACGATGACAGTCAGCGTGGCCAAACATGGCTTCATCCTTGAAGACTTTCTAGGGCATCAGGAAGAATAGTCTTATTCCTTCTGGTAAAACAAGTGAAGATCAACCAATGTGAGGATTTAGACGGGATCTGGTGAGAAAAAGAAAGAGAAAGGCATGGCGATCACCATTACAGACCGTTGGCTAAAGAGCCAAAGGTCTGGTGGGATAGCTGGCTGGAACATCAGACTGTCGGGTAAGGGTACTAGCCTCCACCTGACATTTCGCCTCTCCTACTGGGGACAAGAGTTCATGTTGGCCAGGGTTGGCAAGGACTCATGCCGACGGCCTCATCCTGGAAGCCTTTCCAGGGCATCGGGAGGGCAACTTTGCTCCACCCAATAAAGATGAACCACCTGGGTGTACATACTCATACTCGAAAGCCTTTCTCGGGCATCAGGAGAGTAGCTTTGCTCCTCCCGGTAAAGGGAAACTGTCAGGGTGTACATACTCACACACCCGGACAGCTGGTGTTGGCAAGGATGCATGCTGACGGTCTCATCCTAGAAGCCTTTCTACGGCATCGGGAGAGCAGCTTTGCTCCTCCTAGTAAAGGGGAACTGTCGGGGTGTACATACTCACACACCCGGACAGCCGGCGTTGGCAAGGATGCGTGCCGACGATCTCATCCGAAAGCCTTTCTAGGGCATTGGGAGACCAGCTTTGCTTCTCCCGGTAAAGGGGAACCATTGAGGTGCACATACTCATACACCTGAACGATCGGCGTCGGCAAGGATGCATGCTGACGGCCTCATCCCGGAAGCCCTTCCAGGGCATCAGGAGGGCAATTTTGCTCCTCCCGGTAAAGAGGAACAGTCGGGGTGTACATACTCATACCCCCGGACGGTCGACATCGGCAAGGATGCATGTCGACGGCCTCATCCCAGAAGCCTTTCCGGGGCACCAATAGGGTAGCTTTGCTCCACTTGGTAAAAAGGAACTGTCAGGGTATACATACTCATACCCCCGGTTGGTTGGCATCGGCAAGGATGCATGTCGACGGCCTCATCCTGGAAGCCTTTCCAGGGCATCGAGAGGGCAGATTTGCTCCACTCGGTAAAAAGGAACCATTGGGGTGTACATACTCATACACTTAGACAACCAGCATCGACAATGATGCATGCTGACGGCCTAATCCCGGAAGCCTTTCCGGGGCATCGGGAGAGTAGCTTTGTTTCTACTGGTAAAAGGGAGCCTTTGGGGTGCACATACTCATACACCTGGATGGCCGGCGTCGTTAAGGATGCATGTCAATAGCCTCATCTCGGAAGCCTTTTCGGGGCTTCAGGAGGGCAATTTTGCTTGTCCCGATAAAGAGGAACCATCAGGGTGTACATACTCATACACCTGGACGGTCGGCGTCGGTAAGGATACATGCCGATGGCCTCATCCTGGAAGCCTTTCTGGGGCATCGAGAGAGTAGCTTTGCTTCTCCCAGTAAAGGGGAGCCATTGGGGTGCACATACTCATACACCTAGACGACCAGCGTCGACAAGGATGCATGCCGACGGCCTCATCCCAGAAATCCTTCCAGGGCATCAGGAGGGCAGTTTTGCTCCTCTTGGTAAAGAGGAACCATCGGGGTGTACATACTCATACCCCCGAACGGCCGGCATCGGCAAGGATGCATGTCGACGGCCTTATCCTGGAAGCCTTTCTAGGGCATCGATAGGGTAGCTTTGCTCCACTTGGTAAAAAGGAACTGTCAGGGTGTACATACTCATAACCTCGGATGGCCAGCGTCGGCAAGGATGCATGTCGACAGCCTCATCCCGGAAGCCTTTTTGGGGCAT
Source organism: Amphibolis antarctica (assembly GCA_024699675.1). Lineage (NCBI taxonomy): Eukaryota > Viridiplantae > Streptophyta > Magnoliopsida > Alismatales > Cymodoceaceae > Amphibolis > Amphibolis antarctica. The sequence goes on from JAMKPZ010002600.1 coordinate 33,177, forward strand.
CAAGAGGGTAGCTTTGCTCCACTCGGTAAAAAGGAACCGTCAGGGTGTACATACTCATACACCTAGAAGACCGGCACCGGCAAGGATGCATGCTGTCGGCCTCATCTCGGAAGCCTTTTCGGGGCATTGAGAGAGAGGCTTTGCTTCTCCCGGTAAAGGGGAGCCGTTGGAGTGCACATACTCATACACTCGGACAGTCGGCGTCGACAAGGATGCATGCTGACAGCCTCGTCCCAGAAGCCTTTTCGAGGCATCGGGAGGGCAGTTTTGCTCCTCTCGGTAAAGAGGAACCATCGGGGTGTACTTACTCATACCCTCAGACGGCTGGCATTGGCAAGGATGCATGCCGACGGCCTCATCTCGGAAGCCTTTTCGGGGCATCGGGAGAGTAGCTTTGCTCCACTTAGTAAAAAGGAACCATCGGGGTGTACATACTCATACACTCGGACAATCGACGTCAGCAAGGATGCATGCCGACGGCCTCATCCTGGAAGCCTTTCCGGGGCATCGAGAGGGCAGCTTTGCCTCTCTCGATAAAAAGTAACCATCAGGGTGTACATACTCATACACCCGGATGGTCGGCATCGATAAGGTGGCTTGCTAACGGCCTCATTCCGAGAGCCATTTTGGGGCATTGGGAGAGCAGCTTTGCTTCTCTTGGTGAGATAAGCGGGAAATAGGTAAAACGCGACTATAGACATGGTAGCCACCACTATGGACCTCTGGCAGAAGAACCAATGTTCTGGTGGGTCTACTCGTCTGCCTACTGGACATCCAGGTCTAGGACCAAATGTTCACGCAGTATGCCGCTCCACTTTCGGGTGTAGGGATTTCTACACCTAGTCTCGAAAGACAGGAGAGGTGAACACCTTTGGGTAGATGATCATCTGTAAGTAAAAACGACACGTCTAACGGTGGCCAAGCATTTCGACGAAAATTCTTGTAGTTCCACCTACAGTTTTAACACTAGTAATTGCTCTATCATATGTATCCTTTATAATATCAATACATTTTGAAGCCCACCACAATAAATTTTTAGGTACACTATCATAATCAATGAAAATAATGTGAACGAAATTTTTCTTCTATAGTTTTAGGTACTTTTTAGACACACTATATTAAAAAACTTCAAAATAGTCAAAATCGAACATACACTAAATAAAGCAGAAAATGTAGGACAGATGCAAAAAATTATAAAGAAACATTGTAATCAAAGTAAGTTGCCTTTAACTAAAAGGCAAACTAAGGCTGTTCAAAATTTGTGTTTTATCATAGGTAAGGCAAAGTGCCCTTTTTTAAGGAAGATGTTGTAGTGTGGTTCCATCTTTCCTTGGCTTACTTGACTCAGGTTATAATGCATTTTATCTTTGACTTTTGGTATTGTATTTCCATCATTGGTACTCTACTTCTAATTTGGTTTGTTTGCTGTTGCTATGTTCTCTTCTTCTTTTTCACCTCTTTTAATCACTACCATCTTCTCTTCTTATAATCATGTAGTATTTCATCATTTCAGTCAGAAATAAGAAACTATATCAATAGTAAGTTATACTGACTAAACTAATTAATAGCAAAATATTCATATTCTCTTTGATCATTTTCATGGTAGTGTAAATTCCCATGCAAATCATATGCTTTTGAAGACTAAATGATACAATTACTTTGTAAGATTGTTAACATTTGATAATAAAAAATACATCAACATGTGAAAAGCAACAGGTGTATCTATAATATATAAAAAAAATATGGGTAACTAACAATAGATGTAAAAGTAGCATTGCATAATTGGTAGAATTAATATAAGCAAATCTATAACAATATTTTACAAAGTTAACATGATATATTAGTAAAAGAAACATATATAAAAGTAGAATACATTAAAAAAAAAAAATTATAAAAATAACATGGGAAATTTATAGAAATAAGCGAGCAAAAGTCATATTCATAAAGGTAAGAACTAGGTAGTGAAAGCAGCATAGACAAAATAGTAATAATTTGTAAGAATGATATGGTAATCTTGCTAAGGTAATAAAGACAAAAGTAAAAGAAGAAAAGGATTTAAATACATCTATCATATAATATATCATTTGATGGAAGGGCATTTTGGGAAATAAAAATGAAGAATCACTTCTAACTTTTACATATACTATAGCATGTACGGACACACTAAGCATAGGTATTAATTGTGTGAAATACAAAAATCAATTTATGGGCGAAACCAAACATGTAAAAATCCAAATGGGCAAATTTGAAAAAATGAAAAGTTCAAAA
>JAMKPZ010002601.1:0-47121 GCA_024699675.1 Amphibolis antarctica
GAAAAGAGAGAACATGTCTAGCGTGATTGAAACTTACCCCAGTATGGATCGCTCAAAATCAATCAAGTTTGACATTGGAATAGAGAAGGGTATCCCTTGTCAAGGGCATGTTGACAAGAAGAGAGACCTGGAAAAACCAACAATAACAATAAATCAAATTAATTGACATAAACATTAAAGCATTTGGACCAACTTATTTCAAAATATATCACAAGTTCCATAGGTGAACAAAGGAAACGGCAAAGAAAGCCTCCAAGGTAAAAAGGATTTAAATCAACAAATAGTGGAGTAGAGATAGACTACAAGGGGAATTAAGATGGAAAAGAGAGAACATGTCTAGCGTGATTGAAACTTACCCCAGTATGGATCGCTCAAAATCAATCAAGTTTGACATTGGAATAGAGAAGGGTATCCCTTGTCAAGGGCATGTTGACAAGAAGAGAGACCTGGAAAAACCAACAATAACAATAAATCAAATTAATTGACATAAACATTAAAGCATTTGGACCAACTTATTTCACATTCATCCTCAGATGTATTAAACAGTGCAAAAAAATGAAATAAGAGACGGCAATGGAACTTAATGATGAATATTTGTGGTAAAAGAGGAAAAGTAAAACTGTACTAAATGAGGGATATTTGTAGTATCACCTAGCAGGTCCATAAAAAAGAGGACAAATTTCCTGTAGTATTTATTGCTTCTAATGAATTCACAAGTACATCCCACATTTAGGGTTGTAAAAAGAAAAAAAAAACCCTAGAACCTACATAAAAATCTTTCTGCATGAAAAACTAGAAGACATGTAAATTGGGAAAGTTAATATGGTAACCAAACTAAGTCTTGAAAGATGAGGTAGTAATTTTTCTGTATAATAGCAAAGTAATTTGTCTGCAAGTTAGCAGCTACGAATAACAGATATGACCAGGATGCCAAATAATAGAGAGAATCAAATGAGAAGTAAATGATTAGTCTGATTTTACACAGTACCGCAGTTACAAACCCTATAGACTGATAAGATCAATGACTCACAGTAGCTATAATGTGGTGTACTACATGTTCTGTGGCAGGAAAATACAGCGATTAGAAAGAGGCAAAAAAAATACTGAGTTAATTGAAATAAAGCCAATCCATCAAGGTGCATAAATATAATGGCAGTTACAGAAAGTGGTAAATAGGTGGCACTGACTCCAATGAGAGTTGCGACAAGAAGAATGATCCCAGTGATCCAAGCAAGGGTACGCCTGACTAACAAAACGCCAGGATCGGTGGCATTTACTTCTTTAAGTAAACGTGAAGCCCGAGTTGGGTTAATCAGGTTTATCTTAGAATAAGTGTTAGAAGGAGCCTCATTGCTGAATAATAGAACCCCAACAATTTTCCCTGCATTGACCGAACAAAATTTAGGGCATTTATAAGCAAAACTAATGCAAAGAGATTCAAAATTTAAGGGAAAATGGAAATTTGTCATGGCAATTCTGAAAGAAATGTGACATTATGGTAACTTCTCATGATAAATAAGGACCTCCAACCTAGTGGAAGCATAATATTTGTAAAGGTAATTAATTTATACTGGAACTGGACCTAACCACTTAGATCTCTGGCCCAAAATTTCTTCAATGATTAAGCATGAAATTCATTTCAAACTAAATATATTTGGAGTATATTCAGACAAAGTACTATGGGGGCAACTAATTGAACTCCCATGTATGCTATCATTTTCAGTCTACCTGGGCCAACAATAAGCACGACAGCCAGGTCCCACACCCAAGGATATATTGTTTGAGAACGTCCATTTCATTTGTACTCATATGTAATCCATATCACAGATGTTCCAGTCAAGCAAGCTAAATATTTGGGCATGATGAAATTTTATCAATATATTACACTTACATTTGTGTTTTTAGATTTATTAATATAAAAATGACATGATACAAACAAACAGATGAAATTTTCAATAATTGTATATATCCCTTTGTCAAAAAACTAAAGGCATCTTGACCTTCGTATTTTTTCTGCAACAAAGTAAACAAACTGGATACTGTTCTCTGAAGCAACTCTAGTCCCTTCTCGGCAGCCTCAGGACCATATTCCTTCAATGCCTATCATTTGATTTTGAATATAAAGAAGATAAGCAGCCACTTAACAAGGAGGAAAATATTCAAAGAACGCATGGAAAATTAGACATGTGCAACATGCCGAATCATTTTCTGTTATTTTGAGAAACATTCTATTCTAAATACAATTGTAACCACTTCTTGGTTTGGAGCTTATCCAGAAAAGTTTAGCTTTTTGATAAGTCAATTCATAGCTTATTGAAACTTTTTGATAAGCTAGTTTGGATGTCACAGACCATTAGCTTATTTTTCATAGACTATGTGTAAAAGTATACCTATCATCTATCTGAAAAAACACTATGGAAAGATATCTGTTCAAAAAACCGTAGATTTGAAAAAAGAATACAACACAAATTTGGAAAAAAAGCGCATAAAGTTCATAAAAAAAACATTGCATAAAGTTCAACCAAATCTTATGCAACAAATATATTTGAAGAAAAAAGCATAAGATACATCCATACATGCACACTATTCAAATAAAACATATTAGGATTTTAGCATTTACATATTCAATTGTATGAGATGCAATTTTGTATTGGTTTGTTTGAAATTTGTTGAAACTTGCAATGTTAATAATGGAAATGCAGAATGAAAAATATTGGTGCCTTTGGAAAAGCTGAGAGGAAAATGCTTTTCAAAAAGCTCTGAATTGTACTAATAAGTAGCCACATCTTTTTTTCAATAAGTTGCTTAAGTTTTGAATATTTGGGCTTTTGTAAATAAGTACTTGACACAAAAAAGCAGGAACCAATAAGTGGTTCCAAACAATACCTTAACATTAATAGAACAAAGAGTAGTCCATACATGTTTCCTTTCTTCTCACTGAGAATATAACAATTCTGCTGGTGAACTTGTAAATTCAACAAAGATTAAAATGCAAAGTGAAAACGAAAAGAAAAATAAAAAATGAGAAGAAATAGAATGTTGACACGTTATGGATTAAATTTATTAAAGTCTTTGGTCAAAATATTTTTGTTAGCCTCAAAATTTGAGTAAAAACTTGAGAAAAAATCCTGAAACAGTCAAGTTGAAGGTATTAAGCCTTCTTCTTTGATGTCCACCACAGATGCTGCATTAAATAGCGTTATTTATATGTTTTTTATCCTAGTTTTGACAAATTTCCATGTCAACAAGTCCACTTCTAACCATATCATTTATCACTCTTGAGTCCACACCTGTTATACCAAACAAATACCATACAAGGCACAATTATAGATTTTCTTCTCATTTATCAGTCAAAAATTCAAGATATATGATAAGGTAAATGCCAATAATTGGGAAGTAACTCAACCGATGCAAAAGATCCTTTTACTAATTCTGCAGGATTTCTGGTGCTCTCAGTGAAATCATCATGCATTTCAACTGCCTTCTTGATGCCAGTATGCAAAGCAGCAAGATTTGTTGCAAAACTTCTATCTTTTTGCTGTAAGAAAAAATTGGCATTACTAACGGAAAAAACTAAATAAAAGTATGTAAGATACACTTCTTCTTTTTTAAAGAAAATTGGAAAATAAGCATAATTAGACCATGGTCCACTATGAAATTCAATGAAACTAAGCTATTTGAAGCTCATAAATATCTGGAAAAAATATAAATTGGCCAAGGGGCAAAGTCTACAAGTACATTACTTAAAATAACTTAATGAATCATACTTTTCTCAGTTTCACTTCCACATCAGAAAACAGAAAATGAGAAGAGCAACCTATGAATGCTTCTAATTGAAAGCAATTTGCATTGTATAAGCATACATTATTAAGATGATTAGCTTTCTACATCATAGAAGAAAGTAATTGAGACCTGCGAGACTCGCAATTTTAGGGATGAACCACTAGATAAAACAAAACTCAGCTCTCCATCCATTGATTTCACACTTCCAGTGTATGATCCTCCCAATAACTCTGCCTGAAAGCAGCAACAAGATTCCTATTAATGTATACCTTTTGATGTGAGATGTGAATTAAGACACCAAACTTACAAGATCAGTAAATTCATTGTCGATGGAAGCCATGTCACCAATAGCTTCATCAATAGAAATAACAGAAATTTCATCCTCATCTGTAACAAGCAAAATCACCCAAGTAGCACCCACCATCAAAAATTCATTGCAACAAAACAGAAATCATTCCAAATTAGAAAACAACTCACAGATATTATAAAAAAGAAATTGACTAGAATAAATTCAAAATACCTGGAAGTTCTATTTCCACAATATCAGAACCAAGAACTTTAGAAGTGAAATGGCTACTAAGATTTGGATGGATGGCTGAAAGAAAATGTACAGTAAAATATCAAATGGTTGTGAATTTGTCCGCAAGAACTGACACATAAATATTAACATTCTCATTCAATATATTTTTTTATAGAAATTCAATCCTTAGTGAATATAAAGACGTTTTCAAAAAAAAAAAAATTAAATGAAAAGGTGAAAGAAATAAATGCATGACAATTCAGAAGCTGCTTCAAAATGGATCTTACCTTCAGTTCCTGCAAACTCAAGAACAAACACAGCATGAGGTTTGTCAAATGGATTAGGCAAGAGAACTTCATTCAACTGAAATAAGAAGAATAATGTTATTCACAAAAATGATTTTTAACTAACAGATTGCATAATAAGTCCACTACCTTAGTTGATGATTCTGCAGAAAGTAAAGCAGATGGTGCAAAACCAAGTAACACAGATACGGTGGAGGCAATTTCAGATGGTGTCATTGCATGGATCTGCAAACAAGAAAAATGCATTAAATCAGGCAAAAAAATACAGATGCTTGTCTCATACTTTCATCGCTACCTCAAAGTTTTAGCATCAGAGCAGATTGCAGGCTCAATACATGACTATCACACAAAATAAAATAAAAACATTATCAAAAAACAGAAAACAGACATTATATGGATTGGAAATTAAAACATTTTTTTCCAAAATGGGGTTCAAAAGAATAAACTTACACGCATACAATCATCATGTTATCAAAACAATTGGATAAAATACATTTTAATTCAACTACATGTAGGTCCATCCCTTCATAATTATACCATGAAGAGAAGCCAGATTAAGGAAAAAACCAAATTGTTTTTTTTCCTAATGAGAGCGAAAGATACGTATATATCATAGGTAATGGAACCCCAAACTAAATGGTTATCCATCTACCTATATATCTAATACACAAGTTATAGCATAACTCTCACAAGTAATATAACATAACGTTTTCACGAAATTTCTACTTTCCCTTCCAAAACTTAGTCAAAACTGGTCCCCCATTCCCTATCCTCCATTGTAGATGTTTGAGATGCAATGAAATTTGGCTCCACTCATTGAGTTCCTTCGATCCACCCTTGTTTGAGGTTGAGAAGATCACAACAAGAGGAAGACAAACATGGACTTCTGACCACAATCCCTACTTGAAGACAAAGACTTAGGCTACTCATAAAGGTCCTTCCCTTTATTACACTCCATCTGCGGTCCTTCCCTTCACTGGTTGACACTCCTCTCAATAGCAGCAAAAGAACCATCTGGCTGCAGCTCATTCCACAGTTGACCAGGAAGCTAGTTCAACTCCCATTGCAGTGGCTTATTCCCACCCAGCAATCAATACTACCTCCCATCTTATTACACTCCATATCCCACTTCTAGTCCACATCCAAACCAACCTATCACACCATCCACCATACCACCTCTCCCCACCACTACAACTCAAAACACAATCTCCCTCTACCAGATATGCTCCTCATCACAACATGGTACCATGAACTGCCCACAATGTTGCAATCATGCCTGTCAAGCTGAAGATGTGGCCCATGCCTTGAATGTGTCGCGTGTCATTTACAAGCTCACTCTTCAAGATTGGTTCACAGACTCCAACAGTGCAGCTCGCATGATGCCCACATCAGGTATCTTAAATCATCTTCAACCTTACATGAGGACAAGTTCATGTGGCTGTTGGCAGTAGGGTGCAACTTCAGATCTCACTCAAATTGGATATACTTTTTCTATTTTCTACAACAATGAAATTCAACGACATTGCCCTTTATGCACACAGCCAACTCCAGAATCTACTAGATTTACATATCCCACGACCGGACGTATGCCTTGTAGCTAACGAGAGGATATAAAAATAGACCCCAGTTCAGCCCACATGCTGTAGCATATGGATTGGCAAGTCATCAATTCATTATACCAAGTACGAAGGTACATAAACACGTAATGAAGTACGGAATTGTTCACTGGCTGAATCCCTTGATCACAAAAATGTCGCTATTCTACACTATAAGATCACTCTCTCCCCTGCAAATTTGAAAAGAAAAAACCAACAGCAGCTAATCGCAAAGACCAGACATAAGAGAAATAAGAACAAATCAAAACCCAAATCCCGACAAAAAACAATGAAACACCAACCAAAACAAAAAAAACAACAACAACAACGACCAGAGTAAATTCGTTGCCAACCTTCTGCGCTCGGACGTATCGGTTGTCTCGGATGTACCTTCCGGATCCGTCGACGAACGCGACCGATCTGCCGGGGTCTCCCTGCAAGGGCACAAAACGACAAGAAAGCCATCGGTCAATCGGCGATCGGTTCGAATCAACTCCCGCAAAACGGAATCCGGGAGGCGGGGGGAAGGACCATGGCGCGGAGGCAGAGACATGAGGCGGAGATCAGGAGCACGATGTAGCGGAGATCCATCGGAAGACGATCGTCGGAAAGCCGAGCCCGGCCGGAACGGAGTGCGATTTGGGGAGGTTGGGAAGGACCGAGGGCGGAGTGGGAGGAAAAGTACGAGACCGGGATTTGTGTAATTGTGTGTTTTATTATGTTTATTAAAAACGTCTTCTCAATTAATTATATTACGATCATCTGTTAGTATTTTTGAAAGAATAATTTTAACGAAAATTAATAAAAATTAATGACGTTGCTTGTTTCGAAAGAATAATCGGAAGAATTTTAGGCATCATTTAATTTTTCTTATTAATTTTTAAAAATATTTTTATTTTCATAATAATATTTATATACTTTAATTTATTTTTTTATTATTAAAATTATTTTTTTTCTTCTTCTTTTCTATCTAAAAATTAATTTTCTCACTTCTAAAGTAAGAAAGTGAAGTTAACAAATAAAATCTAAGTTTATTTTAAAAATTGAACGAAATTAAAATTAAAATTGAAAATTATGAAATAAATGAATTAGTACGATAAAAGTTTATACAAATTCTTATATGATGATATATATGATAATTTGTATAAAATTAAAATTGAAGTTAAGAAAGTTCTTTCCAAATGTTGTCATAAATTTTGTAGATTTTTAATTTTACATTTTTAATGTATTTGTTACCTTTTTTATAATATATGAATTGAAAGTTATTCTTGTAAAGTGATTTTTAATATATGATTATGTGTAATATTTATATTTTTTAAAATACCTTTTTGAAAAAATGCATGTTACATTTAAAATTGATTAAATTTATAATTATCTACAAGGTGATGACCCTAATGTGACAAAGAAATTTATAAAAATACAATCATTTCTATCTATACTAATGAGGTTTTTTATTAAATTCGAAATTTTTTAAATTGTAATGATTATATTGGTCTTTTTAGCGTTTAGAATAGCTGATCTTTTAAAGAATTGTTGAAGAACTGCTCTAGAAAATAAATTACATGAATAAAAAAAAATCTACTACTTCGCTCTTATTATTGTGCAGAATTAACATTTTTGTCAAACTTTAACCTAAATTTACTTCTAACGGTGATAAAGTTTAGTAGTAGATCTAAACAATTACACCCCATTACGTTGATCAATGATGTAATTTAATCATGTTAGATTATATTGAATCATGTTTTTTGCAATATACTAATTGTAGAATTAATACGTTAAAATTTTTAAATCTAAGAATTCACTAAAATTATTATAATGTTTTAAACGGTAAAGTGAGTTTAGTGAACTCTTAGGTTTAACACATTTGACATATTGATTGTATAATTGGTATTTCAAAATTAACACAACACAAAAGCTGTCTGATTTTCGATATAACACTTTTATAAATAGTATATCAATTTTATAAATCTTAAATTCTAAATCATTCTATCAAATCTTAAACCTTAAACCTTAAATTCTAACTTATATGCTCCAATTGAGTTACATCAATACAACTTAGTTCCACAGAACGGCGACCCAAAAAATTGTCTTGATATGGAAAAATTGCAGAAAACTCTGAAGAAGTCATGAGTCATGACAAAATTATAATGTCAAATTCCACAAGCAATAGAATAAAGGAATCATGATAACACCTATGAAAACTAATCATCACTCATGGAAACGGGCATAACCTCTTTGACTCAAAAATATTTTCGTACATGTCATGTTATTATTATCATATAAATTCTCATAAATAAACTTTTATCATATAATTTACTATATAACTTCAACATGATTTATTTCACTACTCACAACTTCAACTTTTCACAATTATTAAAGCTAACTTCATAATAAGTGAAATCAAAATAAACTCGAGTAAAACATCTTGAATGGTCTATCAAAGAACAGGTTAGCCTCAAAGTTGCAGAAAGAAATTTTATTATCTAGCAAAGGTACTAAAAGAAGCTTGCAAGAGGCAATGAGTTTTTTTTTCTTGGGAAGGATAAAGTTCAGTTAAAAAACTAAATTATGTAACCACAATTTAGTCTAAAAAATACAAACAATAATTCATAAGTGCAATAAAAGAAAATAGTTAACTAAACAACCAAAGAAACTCTCAAACAGACAAGAAAACAATAGAAAAAAAACAAAAAGACCAGCAAGTGTCAACAAGAGTTGACACTAAGCTCTTGTTTGATAACAATTCTGCACCACACCCTCGGTCGTCGCCTAATCTCGTTATCAAACAAGGGCTAAGAATTACATTATTGTTGCATTTGTTTTATATTGCAAAGTGTTATTGTAGCCATGTGCTACATGGGTGGGAACCATGAAAGGTGCAACATTTGTTTGCACAAATGAAGTTTTAAAATGTCAAGTGCACTACTCCGATCCTCCACTGTGGGGAGTGGATGTAGATGTGTGTCTATAGCAACGAGCAACAAATGCCTATATGTACAAACAAACACATCCTATGATCCAACCTCTTACATATTGCCTACAAGTACAACAAACATTGCACCCCTCTTGTGGAGATTTATGGATGCAAACGAAATTCTAGAAACCAAAGTAGAGAAAATCTTTGACTAGAGGTTGAAGAAGTTCTTTAGAGCTCCTCAACCTTAAAAGACCAGGCAAATCCAATCTTTATGATATCAGAACAAAACTTTATCAATCCTGTTATCATACATTAGCAAGAGAATTCCTGTAGCTATAACAGCTCTCGCATCCGGACTGGCCGCTTGATGGCATTTGTAAAACCCTGAAAATTTGAGGCCTCATATCAGGCTCAACACACACACACACACACACACACAGTGCTAGCTAGCATAAGCACGTGAACATTCAAGCATACAATTGATTTGTAAGAGGAATATTAACATTCAATAAGACTGATAAATTTATATATGTAAACAAATCTAATAATCATACTTTATAAAATATGGTTAAATTTGTAATAATAGTTTGTAAAATGACATGGTACACTTGCCAAAGTAATACGACCAAAGTGAAAGAAGAAAAATATTTGAAGGCACATAACATATGACATGACATAATATAATATAATATAATGTAATAGATCATTTATTAGAAGGCATTTTGGAAATAAGATTATCTGATGGAGGGTAAAACTGAAAACCGAAAAAGGCAATATTAGTCGTAATTTTTATGTCAGAGCATAGATATATAAAATACAATATCCTCGTTCTGTAGGACCAACCTCATTGTACTTGAACAGTAGAGGACGTAAATCCCTTTCCATTGTTGATTTTAAGATCCCAGAACTACCAGAATCCTTCCGTATTCTGAACCTGAATCGCAGAAAAAAAAACTAAAAGATCCAAGTAATACAGAATGGTAAAAGCTGCTAAATCATGTTCTCATTGCTTGGATACGTGGTCTGTTCTGATGCAAATCCTTGATGTATTTCAAATTTGTTGAAAAAGAAGTAGCTTAGAGTGCATGTACACTATTAAAATCATTCCACTTGAACAAAATAAAAAAGAGATTTAAACCTGTCAAAGAAATTCTTGGAACAGCCAGATGATTTTCTTGAATTTACTAGAGCACTCAATTTGATGCCAATAGGAGCAGAGTTTTTGTTAACATCAGAAGTTAACTTGTTTTCATTGTGCATTTTTATTCCAGCAGATGGAGTCGGCTTGCTCCTCTTATCAGAAATTGTTCCAGTAGTTTCAATGGATGGCATCTGATTTGTTTCACTATTTTCATTATTTAGACTCAAAGACCTTCCAGTGCTTTCACAGAGGATTCTATGCTTTTCGACCTGCAAAAAATTACTTTGAGTAGTTTCCATCAAGTGAACAAAAGCTACCAAGCATAAAAGGTCAAATAAACCCAACAACAATACAGATAAATAAACTCCAGCTGGCTATTAATTCAAAGAAAAATATCGAGATATTTATATTTGTGAACTGACTTTCCTTGAATTTCACACTCGTGCAACACAGAAACCTAATGTATCCACCAAGAGTTAAAATCCAATCCCCAAATAAAAATCCCAAGGATTTCAAACTCCAAGTATGCTACCAAGTCACTTTTAAATAATCAAAGAATCAAGTCATGGTTAATTTCATCATTTGATCCCTCAAAAAAGTATTTTAACATATATTCTGTCATTTTAAAATCAAAAAAGAAAAAAGGCATAAAATATTGTGCCATATATAGATACAGTAGACATGCCAAATGCATTTCTAAGCATGTCAACAGATGAGAACATTTCTATCCAGTCTTCAACAAATGTTAGACTATGCTGTCCTACAGGTGAGTCTCATTCATGGCATAAGAATTGTGGCATGGCCAACTGGTCTACAAGAATCAGAATGAATTTCCATGCAAACAAACCAAGGGGCCCTGATTTAACTTTTAATAGAACTTTTCAGGTTAATTTAACTCCCTATAATAATTTGTATAACCATTTCTCAGCAACCCAAGTTCATTTTCCCTATGGAGCCAGAGGATAACAGTGGGTGCACACCATGCAAGTTGTATCTTCTTCACTTTACCAACATCTCAAATTAGATCCATCCTATATATAATAATAAGTTAATAGAAAAAGAATTGATTATGGTAAGCAATCAATATGAAATAATAATTTTCCATACCCCATTTTCCTTGTGTGGGAATTTCTTCAGTTGGCTGTTATCCGTACAAAAACATGGGAGAAAGATTTTCTTTATACTAAGAGGACTAATTTCATATCTAACATGCATGTGGCTTTAGAAGGCTTATCAAAGAAAATCAAGCTCCTCCTCCTATTAATGATTAATCCAAACCAATGGATACATGATCCTTCTAATTTTTCCCATGGCTTTTGTGTGAATATGTTCTAAGACTATATAGTGAATTATAAATAACTACCAAACAATGACTCATTTTCCTCGAAATCAATAGCATCATCCATTTCCGATAGAAATATAGCAAATGTGAAAGATAGGTATATCACAAGGTCATTACATTATAACAGCAGTAAATGACAATTATGACGCACCTCATGCACTAGAACTTGCTTTATGGCTACCGAGAGCCCATGATATCCAGGTTGATAATCCTTTTAGCACATTTAGCATATCAGTGAAGAGAACTGGGCATGTTTATTTCAAATAAAGGAAAAAAATAATACAGATACAACATATTATACCTTGAAACTGATAAAATTGTCAATTGGGGGATCAAAACACAGCACTTGAACGTCAAATTTTGCTCCATATTTATTAGTTTTCTGCACATGCTCACATTTCATGTTCTTATATGTTATAGAACATGACACCATTGTGTCCACAAGCTGATATAGAGCATCCTTCTCTTGTTCTGATAGTAGATGCAATGCCACCTAACAAAAAGTTGAATGCCTAAAGAAGTGAAAGATATATCTACAGTAGTTTCTTATTTCTATTAGAATTACACATACGAGAGATGATAAACAATTGCAATGCTATTAACAAATGGATAAGCAACGCAGGAAAACATCTACAGTCATATACTTCTCTTACAAAAAAAAATGTGCATAATGCTCCAGCTCTCCAAATTACACAAATCAGAGGTTCTTCAAGCAAAAATCATGCAATCAAATTAGTAGCATCTTGCTGTTAACTGAAATCTTGTACAAAATATACCCTGCTAGTTGGTGCTCTCAAACATGGAGTAATGCATACAATGTTCTCACATAAAGGAAAGAGGCCACTGAAAATGTGTATGGCAGTGCAAGGAATAGTAGACGAACATTAAGCGTGGGCTGGTGGCTGCCATGTTGACCCAACATGCATTTGCTTTTTAACCTGCTAATCTTTTTCTTCCTTTTCATATGAGCATTTAAGGTGATTATTGATTTATTTGCATTGCCCTTCCTCCTGTTAGTAGTTTTAATTATTTTGTATAGTTGTTGTAATTATTTTCTTGTTTATTCAAACATGGATCCTAGTCCAATTCTTATTTGCACCGTATTTATACATGCGTTTGTGGAGCCAACCCAATGAGTTGATCCAGTGTTTCTCCCCCTTGTGCTAGGGTTCTTCTCTTGACGGTACTCCAACGATTTTGGGGTTGATCAATGATCTTCTTTGCCTTTCTTCACTCTATTTTTCATCATGGTATTAGAGCAATAATCTTGTTCTTATTCATCCACTGCACTTTTTGTTGTTCTTCTCTATTGTAGTCTTCTGTTATTTGTTCTTATTCGTCGCCCTTGCCTGCTTTCCTTTGTTTTGTGTTTTGTATCTTTTCTACCATGGAACAAGAAAACAATAACATCTTTGAAGAGAATGTTGAAGTAAAGGAAAACCCTTATTTCTTGAATAGCAATGACAATCCTGAAAACTTATTAATTAACAAGAAATTGAATGGAAGCAATTATGCCATTTGGAGTAAGGCCATGAAGAAGGTCCTAAATGCCAAAAACAAATTAAGTTTTATTGACGGGTCCATTCCTCAACCTTGTGCTAGGACAAACCCAAAAATGCATCACCAATAAACTAGGTGTAACGACATGGTCATTACTTGGATTAGTAATGCCTTGGAACAAGATAATATAGCCTATTTGGACCATGTTAAGGATGTGTGGGATGATCTTAAAAGTCGATACTCAAAGTAATGCTCCAAGAATTTACCATTTACACCAATCCATGATTAAACTCATTCAGGGTTAGAATAGTATTACTAGTTACTTCACTCAATTGAAAATCATATGAGATGAGTTAATAGTTTATCAACCTAATCTTGCTTGTAATTGCGGAGCATTAGAAAATTGCACATGTGGCACTCTTAATCAGTTACAAGAAAGAAAAGAACATGAAAAGGTCATGCAATTTTTGTTGGATCTGAACGAAACATACTCGAGCATTCACAGCCAAATCTTGTTAATGAGTCCCCTGCCTAACATTACTAGAATATACAATCTCATCCTCCAAGAAAAACAACAAGAAGGAGTTGCCTATGTCTTTAAAGGAACTGAAAATATTGATATAACAGTTGTCAGAGGCTTCCCCAAGGAAAATATCCAGAATAAACCGAAGAATTTGTAGTAGAATCAAACCAAAGAAAATGCGAAGTACTACTACACTCATTGTGAGAAGACTGGGTACACTGTTGATGGATGCTACTAGATTGTTGGATTTCCCCAAAGGCCACAAACTCCAAAAAATGTTCCCAAGAAAGCAACAAGTTTTTAAACCGGTCAACAAAGCCCCTTTTTCCTACAATGCTATTTCAAATGAGAGTATTGGTGCCAACAGTTATCCTTTCATTACACAGGAGCAGTACAACAATCTGATTACTCTTTTAAGCAACACAACCATCAACAATGAACCAATTACTAACATGGAAAGTATTATTTCTTGTTTAAAGTTAGAAAAACTCATTAATTTAACCAACAGTATAGCTGGATTTTTTGCTTATTTTGGGAAAGATATTTAGGTCATAGATACTGAGGCCATGAATCATAAGTGCCGCAACTCTAGCATCATGCAGGATTTAAATACTACTCGTGAAAAGATTAATGTTAAGATGCCTAATGGTCATTTTGCTAATATTTATTCCATTGGAAACAATCGTATCGCTCATGATCTACTTCTATTAGAAGTTTTATATATTTCTGATTTCAGTTTTAATTTACTGTCTGTGAGCAAATTGAAAGATCAATTGCAATGTTTCTTCAATTTTTATTCACATACCTGCACTATTCAAGATCTTCAAATCAGGAAGACAATTGGCCTAGGTAAAAGAGTTGGAGGACTCTATATTCTGGTCACCAGCACAGAAGACATACAATCTATCTCTACCATCACAAGAAGTTTATAGCACTAAAGGCCGGGACACCCTTCAGAAAGTTCCTTTTTGAGGAATTTACTTATGTTTTTTGATAAGACTCAAATTGTTGAATGTTCTGTTTGTCCGCTGGTTAAACTTCATCACCTTCCTTTTAGTTCCAGTATGAGTAAGAGTAAAATCCCTTTTGAACTCATGCATTGCAACATTTGGGGAAAGTTCCCAATATCAAATATTATTGGTTTTAATTATTTTTTGACTGTTATGGATGATTTTTCACACTGCACTTGGACTTTTTTAATGAGATATAAATCTGAAACCTACGTGATCATTAAGAATTTCATTGCTTTGGTTGAAAAACAGTACAGTGGCTCCATTAAAATTATTCAAAGCGATAATGAGACAAAATTCTTATCCACAGAAATGCATGTTGTTTTTAATGGTAAAGGAATCATTCACCAAACTAGTTGTATCTATACTCCTCAACAGAATGACATAATGGAGAGAAAACATAAACACTTATTTGAAATTGCTAGGGCACTTAGATTCCAACCTTCACTGCTTGTTAAATTCTGAAGTGAGTGTATATTGGCTGCCACATATCTCATAAATAGACTACCCACACGTGTTTTAAAGGGAAAAACTCCTTTTGAGACCTTACATAAAAGAGTGCCCACTTACTCTTATCTAAAGGTTTTTAGTTGTTTAACCTATGCTGTGAACAACCACACCAAGCACAACTTTGATCAGAGAGCTGTCAAATGTGTTTTCATGAGATATCCATATAACCAAAAGAGTTACAAACTCTACAATTTGGAAACACAGCAATTCCTGACCAATAGAGATGTGAAGTTTCAAGAAGATGTCTTCCCCTTTACTGAAATCAATGATGAAAGACCGAGGTTACCATTTCCAATTTTTAACATGACTGATTATGCTAATAACGAGTTTCTACAAGAAGATGCAGGTCATGAACAACAACAAGAAGAGGAGCCAAGAGAGCACCCAAAGCACCTTAATGTTGCCCAAAAACCGGATGGAGCAAACTCTACCATGATGCCTACAGAAACTCGACCTCCTAAAAGTGGAACCAATCAAATGGTACCAATTAGGAGGTCCAATAGGTTATCTCATCACCTAAACTATTTAAAGGATTTTATTTGTTTAGAAACTTCCACAAACATTCAATATCCTCTCACTAATTATGTCTCTTATCATAGAGTAAATAGCACCCATCAATCTTATTTTTCTTCCTTATTTGAACATGTACCGGAAAATTACAATCAAGCTAAAGATTGTATGGAATGGAACAATGCCATGAAGAAGGAGATTAGAGCGCTTCATACTAATCATACATGGACATTGTTAAGCTACCACCTAGCAAACAAGCTATTAGCTGCAAATTGGCGTATAAAATCAAGAGTAAGGCTGATGGCTCCATAAAAAGATTCAAAGTCTGTCTAGTTGCCAAGGGATACACATAAAAGGAAGACAAAGACTACAACGAGACTTTTGCTCCCGTAGCCAAACTTGTCGCTCTTTGGTCCATCATTGTCATGGTTACCAAGAAGGGTTGGAGGTTTCATTAACTAGATGTCAATAACGCCTTTCTACATGGAAATCTTGACAAGGAATTCTATATGAAATTGTCGCCCGAAGTTCAACCTAAGGGAGAGAATTCAGTTTGCTTTTTGCAGAAGTTGCTCTACGCTTTAAAACAATCATCACGAAATTGACATTTCAAGCTCATTAAGGCCCTTATCAACAAGGGATTCCAGCAGTCTAAAGTGGACTACAACTTATTCACTAGAAAGACATCAAGGTCTTTCATTACTGTCCTTGTTTACATTGATGATATTCTCATCGTTGGAGACAATGAACTTAAAATCATGATCCTAAAAACTCAAATAAGCAGTAGTTTTAAATCAAAGGATTTGAGGAAGCTAAAATACTTCCTAGGAATTGAAGTACCTTGATCGGAATCAGGTATATTCTTAACACAACATAAATACAGTTTAGATCTAACGTAGGCTTCTTGGGGAGTCTCATGAAAGATATACCTATCGAGGAGAACTTCAAGGTTGATGAAGAGAGTCCACCCATCAAGGGCCCTACACAATAAAGGCATATAATAGGTCGTCTCGTATATCTCATTGTCACCAAGCCCGACATATCCTTCTTAGTCCAATACTTCAATCAATTCATGCAAGCTCCTACAGAGAATCATCTAAAAGGGGTCTATCAAATACGACACTACCTAAAAGGATCACCAAGAAAGGGACCTTTTTTGTTTTCCCTAGAACCATTACATTTACAAGTTTATTGCAATGCTAATTGGGCAAGGTGCCCGATAGCACGTAGATTTGTTATTGGCTTTTGCGTTTTTCTCGAAACCTTTCTAATTTCCTAGAGATCCAAGAAGCAGTCTATAGTTTCTAAATCCTCGACTGACATTGAGTATCATTCCTTGGCCACTATTGTTTCCGAAATGGTATGGCTACAAGCTCTATTGAAAGATTTGCAAGTTGAACAAATGAAACCAACTTAAATTCATTGCGATAACATTGCTACGATGTACATTGCCAAAAATCCTGTCTTCCATGAACAGACCAAACATATGGAAATAGACTATTATTTTGTCCAAAAAAAGCTCTTGGGTGGAGTCATTGATCTTGCTTTTTTTTACTCCCAAGATCAAATAGTTGATGGCATGACAAAAGCTTTAGGGTGATAAACTTTCCAACAATTTATAAGTAAACTAAGAGTCATTAACATTCTCTCTCCAATTTAAAGGGGAGAATTAGCAATTTTAATTATTTTGTGTAGTTGTAATTATTTTCTTGTTTATTCAAACATGGATCCTGATCTGATTCTTATCTATACCATATTTATATGTGTTTGCAAAGCTGACTCGATGAGTTAATTCGGTGTTTCTCCCTCTCATGTTAAGGATCTTCTCTTGACAGTATTCTGGTGATTTTAGGGCTGATTAGCGATCTTCTCTGCCTTTCTTCACTCCTTCATTTTTCATCACCTCCTCTTAAAACTACAATTTCAACAATCATATGAAATATTCATGAATGCTACATTTTTTTTGAAAAAGGATATGGTGGAATCTTATTAGATAAGATCAAACTAGAGTACAAGTGCTTAGTAAGAAATTAAGAAAATTTTGGAAGAACTTTTTCAAAAGGTGTTTCTTTGAAAAAAATGTACAAATTCCAACATTCTACTTTCACATAAAAAGCTTATAGCAAGAATTGAGCCAAGCCACTAAGGCAAAGGTTGGTTCATAGTCAACCTCATATGTCTGAGTAAAGCCTTAGACAACTAAACAAACTTTATACCGATCAATATTGTCATTAGGATTACACTAGATAGTAAACATCCATCGATTGCCCACAACTGGAGTAGAGGTAAGACATGGCACAAGCTACCAAGTACCACAATCGTGCAAAACTTGTAACTCAAGCAACATACCATTCTTCCACAAAGGAAGGGTAAGTACCTCACGATAATATTTAGGAATAGATTCCATAGAAATGGAAAGAGTAAAATAGTGAAAGCTAGGAGCAAGATGGGCATAAGAAACAAAGTTGGGAATACAATGAAAGGTAAAAGAACACGTACCTTTCCAAAATGCAATGAGTAAATCAAGGTCAGAAGGGGTCTGATCCACAGCAAGAGAGAAGACATGAGTTTGAGGAACAAGAGTCGGTGGCATTGGGTGACATCATTGGTATACCTATAATGACTATGACGAAACAGGAGGACCTAGTGATGGACCCAAGGAAGATGGAAGAACACCTGGGTCAATAGGAACAAGGCAGGACATGGGATCCTCCAAAAGAGCAACCAGGCCAAAAATATAATGAGTACTCTCAAGAAACACCATGTCTGAAGAGACAAGATATCGACAAGTAGGAGGATAATAACATCAATATCCTTTTTGACTACAAGGGTACTCAACAAACACACTTGAGAAATCGAGGCAAGAGCTTGTCAAGACTATGAATGAGATTCTTGACAAAGGCCACACACCTAAAAACTCGAGAAGGTAAGGAAAACAACTCTCGATCAGGTGAGAGACATCATAAGGGAATCTCCCCACCTAAAAGAGAGGAGGGCATACGATTGATGAGGTAGTAACACTAGTAATCGCATCAGACCACAAATATTTGGAAACACACATTTCAACCATTAACGTCTGAACAACATCAAGAAGATGACAATGTTTTCGCTCAACAGCATTATTTTGCTAAGAGGTATGTGCACACATAGTTTGATGGAGAATACCACACTATTCACAAAGCAACTACACATCAAAATGAACTCCAATGCATTATTCGTACAAAAGATTCCAAGAATAGCATCAAACTGATTATGGATTTCATTAAGAAAAGTGGTGAGTACATCGATAAAATAATAATGATTCTTTAACAAGTACAACCATGAAACACAAGAGAGGGGCCTTAATGGAAAAACCACACACTAATGGAAAAACCCAAAATAGACATAACACTTGAGGGGCCTTAAATATCACATTGAACCACCTCAAACAAACTTGAAATAGAAGATAACTCACGACTAGCATAAGTAGCACAAAACTACTTACCCATAATACAAAACTCACACTAGGACTAATAGAAATAGACAAAAGAGAGGCCCAAAGCTTACTAAAGGAGGGGTGACCCAAGCGTCGATGCCATAAAAGAAACAAATCACCAGATATCATAGCTGCAATAAGTGTAGGAGAGGTAGTCACTTTTACCAACATGCACACACCACGACCACACTCAAGGTTCAAACCAATTCTCTGTTCTGTCAGCAAATCTTGAAAGGTACAATAGAAAGGAAAAAAAGTGATAAAGAAATAAAGTTGTTTGGTAATAGCACTGATGGAAAATAAATTAACCAAAAATTTAAGTATATAGAGAACATTTTGGAGAATAATATCTATCATGGGAGCTGCAACACCAACCTCAAAGATGGAGTAGGATCGTCCATCAGCTAAAATAACGGATTTAGATAGATAATTGGCGAAAAGGTTCCTAAAAAGAGAGGAATCACTTGAAATGTGATGGGAGGCACCAAAATCTATTATTCAATGACTATCGAAAGCCATACCTAAAGAGAGAAATAAACAGCAGTGGCAAAGGAACTCTGTTGGGCCTGATAAAGCTATAACTCATCGTAATCATCTTGATTGATAGTAACAAAAGGCAGTGCATAGAAGATTTGATGAACTCATAAGCAACATGAGCAACCATGTTCAGTGGATGACTGAACTTATCTCAACATTTCTTTGATGGATGATTTACTCTACCATAGTGAATACAGGGATCACACTGATAGCCTCCTTGATGACCGCAACACCTAGGGTTGGGGCCACAATTCCCTTGTTGGCTACTAGTCTGAACCACTAATGCTAACACATCAAAAGAGTTCAATAGAGTAGACAACCCATAGAGAGAGACACACAAGGTACGATTGAAAGTCATTTGAAGAGGGGGCACAACATCGGCCCCCAAAATCTATCTGCAGATTTGGTTCTGTAAATTAGGGGTTAGGCCGGCAAGGAAGATCGCAACAACAAGCTATTCTCGATAACATTTCTGGACAGCAAGATTGGGAAGGAGGCGAGAGTTCACAAGAGACCTTCAAAACCCTTGCCCTTCAATACCAAGTTGAGATTAGGGTAAAGAAGACCATTAAGGTTTCTTTCATTACACAATATGCATACACAATACATAGTAAATGGACCCAGTCCTGATTTGATTACCCAACTATAGTTTACTTTATACTTAACAAAATAAAACAAAGAAATACATAAGCATTGTGATAACAAGTCAACAGAATGAAGATGATAAATAATGTATCTCAATTAAATATCAAATGCATTCAAGATTTACTCACTAACAATAAGAACATCAAATTTGAAATATAAGTTCACAAAAACTAAGGTGTTAATGTACTAGTCTACATATAAAAGTCTAGATAAATAGAAGGATAAAATAATAAAGCTTATTCTTCTATTTTAAATTAGTTGAAGTTTTAAAGATTCAAAAAATTAGAAAATCAATATTTTTTAAGGTAGATAAGGCAGTTATCATTAATAAAATAATCAACATCCTTACAAAAAGCTGATCAAGAAAAAATAGTGGAAGATTAAAAAAATAAAATTTGAAAATGGGAAAATTTTGATATTTTATACTTAAGATATACCAAAGAAAAGTCATCAAAGGATTAGAGGCTTACTAGTGAATGAAGTTAACAAAATTGCCAAAAAAGCAAGAAAATAATACCTTTCACTAAAACAGTCAAGTTTTTCAAGGAAAGAAGAAAATAACACAAAAAGCACGAGTGTCTGATAGGAACTGTCACCTTTACCCATTGCCCAAGCATCAAGTAATTTCCTTGCCTCAGCTAGTCAACTCAAGCAATAGACAACACTTTAATAACACTACTCTTAAAGCTACACTCGTTACTCCTTCAGATATGCATACCTATCTTTGAGCAAGGACTAAGTTGTAGACTAAAGTGTTTCCAACAATATATTAGGCACTAGCATGTTTTCTATCTCTTTCAAGTGCCACCTGAATCCCAACTCATGATAGAAAACGATACTTTAATTGTTTTATTGAGGGCCAAGGAGGCATATCTTTAGCAATAACTTGAATATGCTCCTTACTTTTCAGATAACTACACACTTGGTATCATTCAACTTATAAAACACACTTTTGTGTGTAGGATCTACAGATTAGGAGACAGGCTCGCTCAGGACCTGAAAGCTGCGAACTTTAGTATCTCTCAAGTAGCCAAGTATCAAAGAGTTTTGCCTACTTGTCTACCATCTTCATTGAACATTAATTCTTATGACATTGTCATTTAAAACATCCACTGGAAAAATTGAAATAGATTGCCCACTAGTCATCATCAATTGAGTTATATTAGTGTGAGTCTTGTTAACTAAGTATATATCAATGTGTAGTGCACTCCCGTCAAAATAACAACACTTCCATCAGTTCGAGTAAGACCACCCAGATGTTTGAGGCCCTTGTATTGTCGCATCTGTTGATTTTTGTTATTTGATAATGTTTCTTCATGACTTTTTGTAACAGGATTCATTTTGAGTCAAGGTGTTTTATTATTTATTATAGGACAACAGACTGTTGTTGGGCCAATCCAGTCCAATATGAGAGTATTAGTGTGGAGTTAGGGAGAAAGTTAGGGTTAGGCATTTTAAGATTGTGTTGTTAAACCTTGGACTCCTTGCAACTCAAAGTACAGCTATTTTCATCTCGCCACCATTTCTTCAATCACCATTGCTTTCAAGCAATCTCACAGGTACCATCTTCGTTCCTCGCCACATTTGGTATCAAAGGCAATCACCGCTACACCTCGATCAACCAGAGGAAACACAAGGGAGAGGGAGCCGTTGATCGTCAAATTGTTGCAAAAGCTCGATGCAAAGATGAATGCCCAAATGACAATGTTGGAAGGATAGGTGGAGGTGTTAAGTGCACAGTCGACACACATCTTGGGAATGCAGAGTCATCACACGAGGGTGATGCATCCAACAGGCAAGTGGGCAGAAGGTCGGCCAATCAAAATTTCCCAAACCTAAAAATCAGCTTCCCTACATTTGACGGCACTAGTGACCTTGCAGAATGGGGACACATATGTGATAGTGGCTTCCATTCACTTGTGCAAAGTTGCAGTGCAATGGTTTAACTCACTCACAAGCAACCACGAGATTCTCTACAAGCCGAACATGATGGATGGGCAGATCATGTGTTTCAATGAGAGCCCAATGTGCGACTATTGAGAGGAGCTTTTTAAACCATATCAACAAAGGATTGTGACAGCATACATTCAAGAGTTTCTCGCCTTGTCGATGCACATCACCAACAAGTCAGTAGTGTCCACCCTGACTCTGACCTACCCACGGCCTTCACCCTAGCCAAGATGTAGAAAGTGCAGGAAAAGATGAAACAGCAAGCAACACAACGATGGGCCAGGGGAGGGGCATCATTGGGCTAGAGTACTGTCAAAGTTACCAAACTCTATGATCATCTATAGGATGTTTACATGGAAGTGATTCCAAAGTATGTCACTTGCGGAAATTCCCGTTTATTTCAATCGAAAAAAGCTACATACAAACATAAAGATATTTCAAGGGCATTGTACATCAAGCTACGTGAAGTGATTGACATAAAATAGCTTCAAGAGATGTAATATCAATCTAGTTAACTTGTCATATATGTTGATGATATTATATTAACAAGTGAAGACAACACAACACGTACATTGAAATCAACAAAAAATTTCTTAGAAAATTATATTGTGACAAGATTTGGGTAGACCAGGAAATTCTTGGGGATTTAAATTTCTTTCAAAAAAAGATCATGGTATTATCTCAAAAGAAATATACACTTGACTTGTCAAACAAAAGAAACCTATTGGTTGCCAGTGTAAGCCCACAACACAAATCTAGACTTGCAAGATGAATCAACATTTGAAAATATTGTATGATGCATGAGATTAGTAAACAAACTAATATACCCAACTGTAAATTGTCTAAGCATTAATCTAATGTTTTCTCTCAAAAAACACTTGATCAAGAATCATTTTTTGTCAGGTTTCTTAACCAATTCATGCATAGAACATAAATGTTTATCATTACTTGTCAAGAATGCCCTAGGAAGAGGATTGTCATACAAGACTCATGAAAAATGGTGCACATAAATAATACCATGCCCAGATTCTGACTATTCTTTTGATACAGAGATGGAAAACATGACATTTGGTTATTGCACATTTGTTGGTGATAATCTTGTAACTTGGAGCAAGAAGAAAATTTAGCCTCAAAATTAAATGTTGAGAGTACAAGTGAGAGCTATGATTCAAATTTTTTGTGATTAAATTCAATCTGAGGTTGGTTTCTGCCAAAAGAGCCAATTCCCATGTATTTTGACAATCAGGCTAGTACTTACATTGTAATTTTTTTTTAAAGTATAGTACTTACATTGTGATTTGTAAATTCATTCATTAAGATTACCAAGAAATTCAAAGGTCAAGCTGTGATCCACCTTAAATCCTAGTGATTCAGCTCAAGACCATTCCCAACCCCAAGATTTGCTGATTGCTCAAACAAGTATAAGCATTATTGCTGTCCTATGACCTTTAAATAGTAGCATGAAATTCAAAAGAGAAGTTTTTGAGAAGGTTACTGGTCTGAGGGATGGCGGAGACAGAATATGCAGCAATGGAGTGACAACATCTTGCACAAATGATTCCACTGACAGATGCCTTGCAATAGAAGGTGATAATTTATTGTGCCATAGTTTCAACAGTTCCTTATTCTCCAATGTCATCACTCGGCACCTGAGATTTTGTTGTCATGAAATATCAACACCGTTTTAACATGTAAACAAGATGAATACGGTACCTTTGGATAGTCTTTGGCCACTCAATGTTTGGTCTATCAACTTGACATATTAACTTTCTCACGGAAATAGCAATAAAAGGTTGATACGCTGAAAAGGCAACAAAACCAATTAAGCACCAAGCTAACTGGAGAAAATAGCAGGCCAAAAAGGAACAGATTATGAGTATTTTAACCATTGAGAGACATTTGTCGAGTCCGCCTAGTGTACTTAAGCAGTGAATCGGAAATGCCAAGAACATCCAGACAACTAGCCTTCATATCACACAAATAATAGTTCTCAAAATACAAGAAAGAGAAATGCAAGCAAATGGAAAAGGAAGATGCAAATACTGCTCCCAAAACACAAGGAAAAGAAATTGGATACTGACACTCTTACACATGAAAGGATCGTGATAATTTAGCTGTAGAAAATTTTCATATATGCCATCCATGGTCAATTCATATTCACCACTGCAAAACCATGTACAATTGTTGATCTTAACGAAAATGCATATCTAAAATGCAAAGGATCAGATTCAAAGTAGAATTAAAGGCATCTCACCGATTAGATATGAGGGAATGTAGAAACTCAAAATCACCTCCTGCATCCCAGCTATTTCTGGATTTCTTCTCACGTTTTGGTTTCTTCTTCTGAAATATCTATCCAAGTTTTAAACCAGAAAAGGATAACAATATGAGATGGTCAATATTTCATACATGGGCATACCATACAAAGATGCACAGAAATGACTCTGGACATTAATCAGGCAATAGAGAACTCTGAAGCATTGACTGAAATCCATATCATTGTTACAAAAAAAATACCTCCTTCCAGACATCATAAGCAGTTCTTAACATGTCCTTTCGACCAACCACTTGAGAATCAACATCCAACTATGTACAAAGACGTTATGTCATTACAACTGGCAACAATATGCTATTAGATTTGCACCAAAACTTACAAAGTTAAGAGGTTCTTTCTTTTTGTACAGAAATTGGAGTGTATTCAAGCATGAGCGTATGTCACACTCTACAAAACATACAGAACAAGTTCTTCAATTAAATCTGAACCATGGAAAAGCATTTGCTAGTATTAAACTTAGTGAAGTGTGCAGATCTAATAGCAATAATCATGATAAGAAATGTTTAAAAAAAAATACTATCTTCTACAAAACATTTACCAGTGTACTCAGCAAGTGCAGAGAGTGCAACAGAACTTGTCCTGAAATTTTCCATTTTGCAGATATATTTGAGCCTATGGGAAATTTCAAATTCAATAATGTATATGATGTTGCCCATTGACAAAAATTGAATACCAAAATGATAAGCTTGCAGTATTCGTGAGCTAAGTGCTATACCTGTTCACAACACGATAAATAGTTGGCTGCACAAACACATGTACCCTACAAAGAGGGACTGGGCATTAGCCTGAACGAATATTGTAGTGTAGAAAACCAGACAACTAAAGTAAGCCATGTAAAAGTGTCCTCTAAGTCACATCATCCTGTCAGCATGACAAGATGCTAAAAGCCTAAAATAACATGCCATCTAATTTCTGAGAAAAAAATGTTCACCAATCTGGATGCTAAAATCATTTTATGTGCACAAATTTTCATGTTAACAGCAAATTATATTGCTACCTGTAGTTGGTTTTCAACACCAAACATTTGTTTTTAGAAAAAAACTGTCTTGGACACTTGGTAAAAGAATATAATAGTGATCTTTAATAAACACAGAAATATGGATAGAATAAATGGATCTTGTTGCAGTAGACCCTTATAAGTACTAGGAAAATCTTTCTCATATGGTTTTGATGATACAAAAACTTGATGATATATCAGGATAAAAAATTTGTATTAATTACAGGAAATGGAGAAAGAGCAAAGCAAGACAAAAAATTTCTAAATGAAGATGCAAGACAAGCAACGAGCTCATGATTCAAGATGAAGAAGAGTTTGTAAGACTTGAAGACCTTAAGGATGCAAGAAGACAAGATGAAGAAAGCACAAAGAAGAAAGCAAAAGACAAGATGGAGGAAGTTTCACTAAAGAGAAGAGAGAAAGAAAGAAGGAAGAAAAAAAGTCTCATTGATGCATGATGAAGAAAAGGAAGGAAGAGTACCATTGAAGACAATATTTAAAGTACCTAATGTGTCTTAGGGTTAGAAAAATCCTTAGAAGAAAAATCCCCAGTGGGTCTCCTAGGTAAAATTCCTAAAGTTCTATACAAAGTCAAAACGGGGTGCCAATTTGTTAATTGGGCACCCATTTTTTTCCTGCACAGATTCACTTAAAAACAGTAGAAAACAGACTTCCAATTCGTGTGTCTATTTCTATCCTAGAATTCATGAACACTTAGAGGACAAGAAAAATCGAACTTCCATTTTAGATGTCTGTTTTAGCATCACACCTTGAATCACCCAAACTAAGTCGAAAATGGGTCACTGAACTGAAATTCGGGCACCTGAAATAGGATGTCTGTGTCAACGCATAGAACAGTATTTTTTGTTCTCTGGAAACAAATCTCCGTTTTATAGGTCGAAGTTTAGAAATTCATATCATATTCAAAACAGGTCATCGAATTAAAATTTGGGCATCCATTTTTATCCTTTACCCAGCAGCACAAAAACTAGCTGTTAGAAATTTGAATCCGTTTCAAAAATCAGGTGCCCGATCTAGGTTGAAACTGTTTAAAATTCTAGCCATTAGAAGCCTTAACAAGTGGCCAAATCCTATATAAATGGACTCCTGTTCAACACAAGATGACTGACTCTTTTGCAAACCTACAAACTTGTGTTGGTTTGATTCTCATTCTCTCTTCATTTTCAAGTGCTCCAAAGCTCAACATTACTTAATAGATCAAGCTCACATCAATCACTTCATATAAAGCATTTGGTTGTAAATGTTTTTCACTTCATAGAAAAAGTAGTCACGTAATAGAGATTGGTTTGTTGTGTTTTTACCTTAAAACACAAGGGTTTTACTCCTTAGTGATTAAGGAAGGTTGGTTTGAAGTGTTTTCACTTAACGCACTTGTTAGTTTGAAGTGCTTCTATCCAAAGCACTTATGGGTTTGTAGTATTTCTACCTTAAAACGTTAGATTTGTCAGTTTACTTGTATTTCAACCTAAAAACACAAGGTTGTTGATTGGTTTGTAGTATTTGTACTTAAACACTACTTGTAAAGGTTGGTGCTCAACCTAAAAGAGCATCAGATTGTAAAGGTTGGGTGTTAACCCTCACTAATACCAAAATATAATGAATCAGTGTAGGCTTAAGCAATAACTTGAAAGTAGACGTAGCAATTTGGTAAACCACTTTCTTGTGTTTTTTTGGTGGTTTGTGCTCATATCATGAATTTGATTATTTCTTTAAACCACACAATACTTCTTGATATAAATATTGGCTATAGAAAGTCGATTGTTGTAATTAATCGAAAACAAGTTGTCATTGTAGTTGCAAATCAAATCTGAACATTCTTCTTTAATGAATTAATTGAATCAACATTAATACAAGCTAAGACTTATAGTTGTTTTCCTATTAACTAAATGATATTGAGTGTAGTGGAGAAATCCTAAGAATATGGATCCTAAAGTAAATGGTATTAAGCAGAATGATCCTAACAATATAGATCCTAATGACAATATAGATCCTAATTAGGTTACATGTAGGGTAATTAGTTGTTGAACAAGTAATGGTTCTCCCATATATAGGAGATTGTACTCTTCCTAAACATAATAATACCATTCCATTTTTCGCTATGTGATATTAAAGCTTTTTTACAAGGGAAAAGACAAAGAGATACCCTACTTATCATTGCATTGTCACTAGTGATTACAAATTGATCCGTATCATCAAAATTTTGGCAAGAAGGATCGGTTTTCTGGTTGACCAAGCTGATATCAACATGATATCTGTTTCAAATCCATTTCATCTGATATTTCAACCCATATTGATCTAATCAACTAACTTAGTCATTTTTATCCTTTCAAACAACCATATTGACTGATACACATGAAATCACAATTGAAAAAGTCTGAAACACTGAAGATATGCATGTAGGCCTAGTGTGAGCTATGCTGTGCTGCTGGTAGGTGTTTTCTTAAGGTTTTGGAGCACCAGAATCACTCTAATCTACTTGGATCCTCTCTAAATCTTGTCCAAGGCTTTTTTTTATCCATTTCCCTCTTATTCAAGGTTAGATCTAGGATTTTTATGTTAATTCTAAAAATATTTTAATTAGTTAGACATGTTTTGGTTACAAAATTTTTCACAGTTTTTTTTTATTTTTTTCGAAATTTTGAATATTTTCAAGTGTTTATATCAAAAAGTTAATGGATTTATCTTAGGTTAAATCCAAGCTTATCTAGGATAGATTCATATTTTTTACAATTTCAAATTTTTCAAATAATTCCTTTTACACATATTTTCAATAAATGTTATTGTTACTGAGTGGCATTCATTAGATCTTTCCCATTGTAGTTAGATCTTATGTTATTTAGGCCAAATATTTTTTGTTGCATTCTTAACTTTTTAGAAATACCTCTATATATAGAGATTACAAGGGCATGATCGGCACAACTCTAACAATGTAAAACTAAACCCACTACAATACATGACCTAATAATTAATATACTCTAACAAACTTATTTCCTTGTATTTGAATTTGTTGTGAGCTATAAATCATAGATACTCCAAATAAAGAGCCATGAGAACAAGTGTAGCATGTTGGAATAAATGGATCCCTATAAGGATCCTAATTGGTTTACTTGTAGGTTAAGTAATTACTTGTTTGTCATGTAGTGGTTCTCTTATAAATAGGATTGCACTCTTCGTCATCACAATATTATTCCATAACTTCCAAGCAATAGAACATAAAAGTAAAACATGCAAATAGTGCATGAATATGAGAATATCATAAAAATTATAATATCAAAGAGCTTACGAAACAATGGAAAGAATTCCAAACTACAAATATAATCTACAAACATGAATATTGAAACAAAAGACAGCCTCAAACATAAATATTCAAACACCAGATTTTATAAAAAAAATACTAATACAACAAAACCAGTAGAATAATTCAATGAAAATGAATTAAAAACAGAATACAGTTGACCAATATATTGCATATACACAATTTATTCAGATATCATGCATCTGTATGTGTAATATTTTTTGTTCAAAGGAGCCACACATATCATATGATTCAAACGATAGTTCACCAAATGGAGAAAAATATTCTGTTCTGAGGATGAAATAAATTAATGAGATTTTGCCCCCAGTGCATTTGATTTTTTGGGATATGAAGAAATTAAAAGTTACACACGTATCTCAGCAATCCCATTTAAGCAATTATCAATTTCCAAACCCATTCTAGACTCAACCCCCAAAACAGAGCTCAATGACCATTAAGTAGCCATGCCTACCATTTTCTGCGCCAATGACCTGTGCCTCTCCAACTACATATCACCAACTAAACTTTCTTCAACAAACATGATAATAAAGCAATAAATATGTGAATCTGAAAAAAGACATTTCAAAAGCAACTGTTATACAATGGTGGGCCAGCATATGTGTAAAACATAAACTGTTGTGTTCCACTGAAAGGTACATATTATCCCAGCAGATTCCAAGGTCCAAAAATGCATTATGCTACAAAGAGCATTGTATATAAACTGTGAGATTGCCAAGCTGAGACGGTAAATTAGGGTATACATTAACTGTGTAATATTGATTGAAACTATAACTTCTTTTTCAAACTTTACCAAGCAATTATAATAACGTTGGACACAACAAGAATTAGGCAACTTACTTTGCTACCTGACGCAATGGTCTCAAAGCAGGGGCATAAAGGTCATTGCAGATGCAGATCACCTTTGTTAACATCATGCACAACTAGGAATCAGAGGAAAGAATTCATTTATAAGGGTATCAAAAACATTTTATCTTACAGGTCTAGATAGCTTCACAATTTTGTGTGCTTTTTTTGAAGCTTTTCCCAATGGACCAACTGGATGATAGCTCTCATGATTAAAATTCTTTTCAGCATGAATCTGTATCAACATACAAGTCATGGGAGAATAATATGTTTAAACAAGACAGAAATGAATTACAATAACAAGAACAGCTAGATATATACTTCTATACCAAATACAAAACAACAAACTGTTATGCAAAATGGATCAAAGAAGAAGAAAGAACAATCATCCACACCAAGAACAACAAGATTTTACATGGTTCCCCCTAAGGGTAGTCCATGGTTGGGGAGAGGTGGAGAGACTTTCACTATATTTCAACGAATTACAAATAAAAGGTATGCTAAAAATGGGCCACACAATCACCATATCCATCCCTCTCTTTATAAGTGTACAGAGGGGAGTTCAAAAGGCACCTAATAACTATTGATAATCAATGGAATTAATGTCATAAAAGCCACCATTGAATATCAACCATCAATTGCCATGGAGGGAAGTGAAAACTCTTCAACTTCTCCCTTGGAAGCCAAACTAACAAATTGACATTCAAGACACATTTAACAAATCTCCACCTTGTCTTGAATATAGCCTCTACCTTGAACAGATCACCCCAACAAGAACCCTTGAGGGGTTCAAGTATAGCTATAGACATTAAGCAAGTCCAAGCAATACTTAAACTTGCCTTCTGTAACCCCTTTAGTAAACATATCGACTGGATTGTCATGTGTGCTGATCTTCAAAACATTGATTCTTCTTTCTGATCGAAGGAAAGTGATACCGAACATCTATGTGTTTAGTATGATCATGAAATATTTGGTCTTTAGTCAAACAAATAGCACTTAGGCTATCACAATATATATTAACTTTCTTTTGGTGCCAACCAAGATCATCAAGTAGTCCCTTCAGCCATATGCCCTCTTTAGCAGCTTCAGTAAGAGCCATGTATTCAGCCTCGATAGTAGAGAGAGAAACTGTGGGTTGCAATGTAGACTTCCAACTTACAATAGAGTTAGAGATGGTGAAAACATACCCAATCAGAGAATGTCTATGATCAACATCTACTGCAAAGTCTGAATCTAAAAATCCAACCATAGAACAGTCTTTACCAGCACCATAAATCAGTCCCACATCTGTAGTTCCCTTCAAATATCTAAACACCATTTTGACTGTCTGCCAATGATTCTTCCCTAGATTAGACATAAATCGACTGACAACACTTATAGGGTAAACAAGATCTGGCCTGGTGCACACCACTACATACATGAGACTCCCTACTACACAAATATACGAGACTTTAGCCATATAGTCCTTTTCTGATTCTGTTCAGGGGCCATGTTGGTGGATAGATGCAAATTTCTATCATAAGGGGTGCTGATAACTTTAGAGGAAGTCATACCAAACCTTGTTAGCACTTTTTCAATGTACCCCTTTTGATGAAGAAATAGTTTTCTAGCTGTCCTATCTAGATATATTTCCATACCAAGAATTTTTCCAGCAACTTCAAGGTTCTTCATTTCAAATTCAGAACTTAAACATCTCTTTAGATCTTGAATTAATCCCATATCTTGTGCTGCAATCAAGATATCATCAACATACAAAAGGAGATAGACATATGAGCCATTAATGAGCTTCTTAATGTACACACAATAATCATAAGAGCTCCTGAGAAAACCTACATTGGTAATAAAGCTATCAAATCTTTTATACCATTGACGTGGGGATTGCTAAAACCCATAAAGAGATTTTCTGAGCTTGCATACATAGTCAAGCTTGTTAGGCTCGGCAAACCCCTCAGGTTGGCTCATCCATATATCTTCTTCTAAATCTCCATGCAAGAATGTTGTCTTAACATCTAACTATTCTAATTCAAGATCTTTAGAAGCAACAATTGCAAGAAGAACTCGTATTGAAGTATGTCTAACAACAGGAGCAAATACTTCATTGAAGTCTATCCCTTCATGTTGAGAGTATCCCTTTGCAACCAGCCTTGCTTTATACCGAATCCCTTAACTTTCTTGAGTCCCAATCTTTCTTTTAAAAATCCACTTGCATCCAACTATTTTTCTATCCTTTGGAGGCTTCACAAGCTCCCAAGTGTGGTTTTTTAAGAGTGATTGGATCTCCTCTTCCATAGCAAAGATCCAATTGCCTCAATCAGGACCTTTAATGGCTTCATCATATGAGGATGGATCAAGTTCCTCAACATCTATTTCTTTTGTAGCCTAAAATGCATAGGCAATCATATTGTTATACCCATACTTCTGCAGTAGACGAATTTCCCTCCTTGGGCAATCAAGTGCAACACTTCTATATTGTGTCTGCTCTATAGAAGCATTCTCTAGAGCCCTATCATGATCAGACTGTGATTCTGAATTTGAAATAGAAATTGGTTCAGCATCAACTTGAGGTTGTGGGGTCTCAAACTCTACCTATTCAGGGGCACTAGGACTTGTTTCAGGTTCCATCAGTTTATTTTTCTGTTGCAGAAGTGACTTTTCATCAAAGGTAAGGTTTCTGCTAAGGATTACTGTATGGGATGAAGGATCCCATACTCTAAAACCTTTTACACCTAAGCCATATCCCACAAAAGTCCCTTTCTTTGCCTTTGGTTCAAGTTTACCATCATTCACATGATAGTAACCAAAAACTTTCAAGTTATAATAATTTGTAGCTTTTCCTGTCCAAACTTCATATGGGATCTTGTCTCCAATGACACTAGATGGACATCAATTGATGAGAAAGGAGGCTGTGTTAATAGCCTCCGCCCAAAACATCTTTGACAGACCAGAATTTGAGAGCATACACCTAGCTCTCTCCAATAGTGTGTAGTTAAGACGTTCAGCTACTCTATTTTGTTGTAGAATGTCCTTCACAGTTCGATGCCTAGCAATCCCTGAATCTCTACAAAACTCATTAAATTCATTAAAGCAAAACTCTAATCCATTATCAGTTTGAAGACGTTTTACCTTTCTTTCAACTTGATTTTCCACCAGAGTTTTCCACTGTTTGAAGTACTTGAATGCTTCATTTTTGTGGTTCATAATGCAAACCCATGTCATTCTAGAAAAATCATCGATAATGGACAAGAAGTACCTCGATCCCCCTAGGGATGGTTATTGGAAAGGTCTCCAACAATCAGCATGCACATAATCAAGAGTCTTCTTGGTAGTGTGCTCTCCTCTACCAAAATGTACCCTCTATTGCTTCCCATAAACACAGTGTTCACATAGCCCAAAATGAGTAAATTTTAGGCCTCCAAGTAGCCCTAAGTTGTTGAGTTGTTACATGCCCTTTTGGCCTAAATGTCCCAACCGAGAATGTCATAACTCAGATTGCTGAGAATGATCAAATGGACAAGCTGTGGCTGCTAAACCAGCAATAGTTGATCCTTGTAGAATATACAAGGGTCCATCTTTTACTCTTTTCATGACCGCCAGGGAACCCTTCGTAACATGAAGTTTTCCATCTCCTCCAAAATATTTGTAGCCCTCATTATCAAGGACTATCAAAGAAATCAAATTCTTTCCAAAATTTGGTACATGCCAAACTCCTTCAAGTGTCCTAATGACACCATCATGCATACGAATTTGAATGGTTCCAATTCCAATTCTTCTACAAATATCATTGTTGGCCATTGTTACACTCCCTCCTTCAACTTCTTCATATGTATGGAACCACTCCTTGTTGGGGGACATATGATGAGAAGCTTTAGAGTCCAATATCCATTGTTGGGCTGAATATGGACTATTTGAAACTGTGAGTGCGAGATCAACTTCAGATGATAAATCATCCTTTTCAACAGTGACAACTTGCCCCTTTGATTTCAGCTTTGGACAGTTGGATTTCCAATGGCCTTTCTCCTTGCAATAGTTGCAAACATCTTTGGGGTTGGGATATTTTCCCTTAGGCTTCCCTCTTCCCTTCTTCTTCTTGTCATTCTTGTCATGGTAACCTCTAAAATTTGAACTGGAAGTGAATAGACCAAATGCATTATGTTCACTGTTGATGTTGGTTGCCATGTGCCGCAACTCACGAGTATGAAGGTTAGACCTCACTTTCTCCAAAGTAATGAAATCCTTGCCCACAACATAACATTGTACAAAATTTTCATATGACTAAGGGAGAGAGACAAGGGGGAGAAGAGCTGCATCTTCATCTTCAATTTTGACATCTATATTCCGAAGCTCCATAAGCAAGGTGTTCAACTGATCAAGATGTTGTTTTAACGACATTCATTCCTTCATCCGAAGAGAAAACAAGCGTTGCTTCAATAACAACTTGTTGGTGAGAGACTTTGTAATGTAGAGGCTCTCTAGTTTTAGCTATAATCTAGCTACAATGGTCTCATCAGCAACCTCCACAATGACTTCGTTCGCCAAACATAACAAGATGGTGGAATGTGCTTTTTCTTCTTGAGTTGCAAACTCTGAAGATTCATCTTCCGCCGGTTGTGTCTTTGAAAGAGGTGCCCAAATACCTTGTTGCTTTAACAAGGCTCTCATCTTGATTTGCCAAAGACTAAAACTATTCTTCCCTATAAATTTCTCCACCTTCACAGTATGTGAAGACATGGTGAGACGATAGGACTAACCAATTAGAAGACAAGGGTGGATCAGGCCTTGTCGGCAGCAACAAGAAGGGCGACGGCAATCAAACCCTGTCAATAGCAACGACTTGTAGCTCCGATAGGCTAGAGCAACGGCGATCCAAACATTGATGGCAACAATGGTAGGCAAAGAGATGAAGCTTCAACTACCTGGGGTTTCAAATGACAATGACCTTTCCTTGCAAATTGAACTTGGTGATGATGATAACAAGGATGTCAGAGGATGCAAACTTCTTTCTCCTCACAAACAACCTACCTCTGATACCAGTTTGTTATGCAAAATGGATCAAAGAAGAAGAAAGAACAATCATCCACACCAAGAACAACAAGATTTTGTGGTTCCCCCTAAGGGTAGTCCACGATTGGGGAGAGGTGGAGAGACTTTCACTATGTTTCAACGAATTACAAATAAGGGATATGCTAAAAATGGACCACACAATCACCATGTCCATCCCTCTCTTTATAAGTGTACAAAGGGGAGTTCAAAAGGCACTTAACAACTATTGATAATCAATGGAATTAATGCCATAAAAGCCATTATTGAATATCAACCATCAATTTCCATGGAGGGAAGTGAAAACTCTTCAACTTCTCCCTTGGAAGCCAAACTAACAAATTGACATTCAAGACACATTTAACACAAATGCATGTCAACAATGTATAATGATATTTCTATAAGTTAGGAAATGAATTACAAAATAAACATTAATATAATTTCATGCAAAACAAAGGTTAAGCATTCTAAAGTTCCAAAACACCATTTCACGATTGCAACTAGTCCATCAACATTAAAGCTTTTTGTTAATTACCTTGTTTCATAAATGAACTTGAAAGCTCACATGTTAACTATAACATGCAATGTCTATTCACTTTTGTTGCATCCATTAAAGTCATATGGTTCTCTTAAAACTAAGAAATATTCTAAATTTAATTTGCATTCATCTTACATTTAATATACCTTAATTATGAAAAATGAAATCCTAGAATGTTATCAGAATTCAGAAATATATAGATTGTCAACTGGCAAGACCTCATTATCTCTATTTATTCAGTTTGGAATGCTTAAAAATGTAAATTACAACTTTTATTGTAAGGTAAGAGAGGCCTTACCATCTTGAGGATCACTTCTACAGCTCCCTTCCCTTCCCCAAGTGCCCCATCAATTTCATCAATTATCTATTGAAGAAATAAATGATATGTGTAAACAGTCCCACAATTTCACCATCATAAAAATACTGCAATAGATTCTCACCAGGCACTTAGGCTTGGAATCAGCCATTACAGAGTTCATTTGCACGACATCAAGGATTTTTGACTCAATTGCCGAAGATGAGCGCTCATCACTTGCATTAATCTGCAAACGAAAATGGTAGAAACAAAGTTTTGATCTGGTTTGAAACACCAAGTAATAAGCAATTAGAGTGCACACAGCCACAAATAAAGATTGGAATCCTAGAAGATGGACGGTTCAAAAAAGTCAGATATACTTTTTCTGCACAAATTCAAAATTTTGGAAGAAAAAAATCAAGGATCTTATCCATTGACTGTTTCCCATAA
Source organism: Amphibolis antarctica (assembly GCA_024699675.1). Taxonomy (NCBI): domain Eukaryota; kingdom Viridiplantae; phylum Streptophyta; class Magnoliopsida; order Alismatales; family Cymodoceaceae; genus Amphibolis; species Amphibolis antarctica. The sequence continues at coordinate 36,096 of JAMKPZ010002601.1, forward strand.
CCCTCTCTTTATATGATGTCTGGAAAAATCCTAATAGAGATAATTATAACAAGTTTATAGTTAAACAGAAGCATAACCCTCTCTTTACAATTTAGTTAATTTATTATGATTTCAATTTCTGTGAATTCTGAAACCTACACAAATGTCCAAATCACCAATTCCATCTGATTACATCACATGTACAAATACCTTGTCAGAAAATTCGTTTTCTATCATTTCTATTTTTCGTTTAATTCCAAATTTCATGTCATTTCATTTCCTATCATTTTTATGTACACAAATGGACCCAACACATCTCACAATTTATTCATCAATGGGAAACTATATGGTAGATCCCAAAGGCATTCTACTTGCCCACAACAAAATCAATACATTCTCTCAAGCTGAAAATGTCAGTGCTTGAAGGCCAACTCTACAGGTACCCAAGCATACCAGACCTGCAAAGAAAATAATTGAACCTTCATAGGGATCTAGCTCAACCACAGACATCACCACAAGCACCACATCCAACCACCAAAAGTTAATATGCAGTATAAAGAGTGTACAGAGAGAAATCCATCCTTTGTCCACCTCCAAACATATGATTGAGTAGCCATAGACTGAAGAAGAGAGCCACAGCCATGAATAAAAATAAGACCAAGAAAGTCAGCAATTTCCATATTAGTCAGATTCTTCTGAAATGAACATCCTACACTATCCCTAGTTCCCTACCACAAAGCAATCATAATACTCAAAAACACTCACTATCATATCAGAGGCAATGCAAGCTAAAACTAGGAATACCAAACCAAGCAGCGAACCACCTATCCACCAACCCATCAGAAATTTACCCCATCATGATTCCCAACCTTCAAAGCCACACCAAATCTGGTTACCTCCTTTACATCAATTCCTCCAAAGACCAGATATTCTCCCCACTGAACACTAGGAAGGGTCCCCACACCCCAACCTATACCATTTCTTTTTGATAATTTCCACCCAAAGACAATTGGTGTTCTCCCAACCCAATCCAACCTCCAAATCTAAAAGTGGTTTGGGTTGAAGGAAAGCTATCAACGGTTCTAAAAGTGGTCCAAAAGATGGGGATTAAATGACCATGATTGGGGTTGGAGGTAAGTGGCTAGAACTTTTTACTTTCTTTGATTTATATTCCAATACCATGTTACATAAAGGATACCCATACACCCATTTACGAATACATAAAATTATAATTGTATCCTGATGTTCAATTATAAATTGCATATAATTTGACAAACCAATTGCAAGACACAATCAACAAACTAATAACATGCTAACAAACCCAAAAGGCTTGGAAAATGATTTTATGCATATGCAACAACTCAATAAATATGGAAAATTTTTAGATAGTAAACACATGAATAATTGTTTTTTTCTGAAAAATGAATATAGATTACAAAGAGATCAAATTCCCAAACCTCCACAACGCGATATCCACAATGCTTAGCTGCTACATGTGCAAGTGTTGTCTTTCCAAGCCCAGGTGGACCACATAGTAAGAGAACCTACATGATTGATAGTTTGTTAAGCCCAGGTAAAGAGGACTTGTATAAAAAAGATAAATTTAACACACAAGGCACCCACCAATCCAAAATCAAGAAAGTCCACTTTTAAACAACCTTATCTCCAAAAATAAAGAAGTTATTTTCTAAGATTTGAAACGTGACCTACTCACAATGGAGCAAACATGCATGCCTCATGGATGACTTGTATATTTCAGAAAAAATAAAGATTACTTGTAAGCAATACTGCTATAGATTGTGGCATGCTACTTTTAGAAAACCAAATGTTATACACTATGTTAAAGAAGTATTAAACATCTGTGATTACTGGTGCAATGATCTCTTGTGAAATGGGATAGTTAATTCTTCATTTATTTCACATATCATCGAGCACAATGAAAAGGATTTGATTTCTTTTGCGAAATCCTCAAAGAACCAAAACCTAAGCAGATCACAAAACAAAAAAAAGAAATAGAGAGCATGGAACAGAATCCTTTTACTAACCAAATCATTTGGTTTTATAAACATCTATCATATGAAATCATTGACAACTAATAATTATTAAAAAGATCCCATTTATACATCTTATAACTGAGGAAAAAATGTTTTAAATATAAAATATTTTAAGGGCCATTTCAATACAACTTAAACAAATACTAAAAATGAAAGAAAAAGAAACATCTAATGACTCACCTTACCCAGAATTGAGCAAACCAAAACATTTAGATGGGTAGGCATATGGACAAGCATGCATGTAAAGAGACAAAGCAAATAGATGCATGCTTTCTTCACATGAGGGGCTTCAATGATTTTTAAAAAGTCCTTGTATATAAGAAACTAAATATCCCTTATTTAAATTTGCAAGTCTTATTTCAGGCTATAATATAAATGGGTAAATGGATATCCAATTGTTTAGGGTTCCATTACCCATCATCTATATATATTGTACTTTCTCATTTGGTTAAAAACAAATCATTTTTTCCTCAATCATTCTTTATCAGTGTTTGATGAAACATATTATATCATTTTTGTTAATTATTTTAAGATGTCTTGAGTCTGCTATTGAAAGATCCTCTGCATATCTCAGATATTATCAAACAATTTTTTAATATTCTTGAATTTCACAAAAATAATTTCCAATCCTTTTGTGCCTTATTTCCATGTTAATAGGGTATCTTCCACACTCCTAGGAGTTGAGATACCTCTTCATTGGCTACACTCCAAATTTGAGTTATTCTCAACACCAGCTAATATGTTTGTGTAGCCTTTGTTTAAGACCTCTCTCCTGATCTACATAAACTACCTCCTAGATTTATTGTCTTTGTTGGTTATTCACATACACAAAATAAGTATCATTGTTTTCACCACCCTAACATAAGATGTCATATGTCTATTGATATCACTTTTTTTGAATCACAATCTTATTTTGAATCTTGTGAAACACCATTGGGAAATCCTCCTTTACCAACTCCCTTGCCCATTGATAATTGCTTCAAGGATGAAAATAATCAAGCTCACCATCCATTGTAGGTTATCAAATCATTTGCAAACACCACCTCTTCTACTGGAAGAGTCAACTATGAGCACGAATACAAATCCAAACACATCACCCTCTACCACCTCAAAACTTGTTGTCTCAATTACATTTTGAGAAGGTCAAATGTTTTACACTACTCATCCTATTTCTAATTCTATCTCCTATGATAAACTTCACCCTACCTTTCGTAGTTTTGCCATGTCTATTTCTTTTGAGTTTACACCTAGGATGTACTCAACTACCATATTAGAAAGCATGGGCGAAAAATAGAAACTTTAGTATCACAAAACACATAAGACTTAGTGACCTATTCTGCAGGAGCAAGAGTAGTCACTTGCAAATGAATGTACACCATTAAATATAAATCAGTAGATCAATAGATCATTACAAAGCACATATGGTGAAAAAAACAGGGTCATGATTTGCATAGACCATCTGGTAACAAGATTTCAAATTTTTCCTAAAAATTCTCTAAGACTGGTAGATATTCTAAAAAGGGATTATAAAGCAAAAAATTGTTTTAATTAAATAAAATAGCACTAATATTAGTAACTTTAAAGAGATAGAATATTTTATATAGGTCAGTATTGCAAGATTTACTGTTTTGAGCATGGATTATCTATTTCCAACAATTTATTGTCACACAATTATGTCATAAATGTCCAGAGATGAAATCTAACTAGCTTCAAATGTATGGTGTCATTGCATAATTTAGTTCATGTTATAGTTTCAAATCTTCCAACATGTTTAAACTAACATATGACGAGAAATAAAGATTGCAAACTATGTGTGCTTTATCTACTTTTATGATCAAAAGTTGTTGGCTAGCTCCAAGATAAAGCTATCAAAAATGCTATGACCATTAATACATAAACAAATGTATGTACTACGCAAAAAACAAAGGGTGAAAAAAACAAGGAATTTATTCCTCTTCTCTGGTCTACCATGAAGGAATAGATTTTGGCCATCATTTACATCTTATTTCTTATGTAGTAATTTTGCATATTGTGTGACCATATTCTACACTTATTATTGTTTTCTACTATTTCATTTAATGCTTAACATTTTTGACAAAAAAATAAGACACCAGAATCACTCGTTCAACAATCCAGATCTGTTGAAGCGTAACAGCAGATCTGGAATGGATCCTGCAGCTCAAAAAATGTTAATGAGTATTTGAATCAGATGAGCTCAGCAACATATCTGGAGGAATAAGGCATCTTGTGTGTGAATCAGTGGAATTTGATGTTACATTCGAAATTTCACTTGTATCACCAAAAACAAGCTCTATGCCTCTCTTTTTTTTCTTTTTCTTTTTCACTCTATGCCTCTTAAAAACTCTTGAATCCAACTAATATGGCAAAACACGTCAAATTGTGACAAATATCAACAAAATTTTGTTGAAATGTCTCTATACACAACACCATGATTGTGACAGACTAAATAAGAAATGTACAGCAAAAATAATACAGTACCAAAACCGATAAAGGTGTGCTTATCAGATCAGTCCCTTTAAATTGTGACACATATCAACAAAATTTTGCCAATACACCTCTATATACAACACCATGATTGTGACAAAATAAATAAGAAATGTATGGCAAAAATTATACAAGATTTAGGTCATGAATTTGGAGACACTTACCTTGTGTTCTGGTGGACTAGTAACTGTGCTTTTCCTGGTCCACAATTCAAAGGTTTCCTGTGAATTAGCATTTTGTTTGTCTAGCATATTTGATTGTTTGAATTGGTGTTGCTTGAAATGAACTCTGTTACTCTTGTTGTAACTCATGTAATCAGAAGATCTTTTATGTTGAACTTGGGCAAGAGATGAATGTCTTCTCAAAGCAGATAAAACATCATCTGTGGTAGCTCTAATGTAAGATCCAAATACACAAGAATCCCACTGTTTTAGCCATAAAAGCACCTGCTTAACAGCAAAAGGAAGATGGCTGTGTTGACCAATCTCGTTCAAAGAGGGACAATAGGATTTTTCCTAATCAAAAATTACATAAATCATGCCTAAATACTGTGTAGAACAAAGCATGAATACCTCTCGATTTGTTTGTTCATCACTAAGAAGCTCGGTGAAGGAGTTAGGGGCATATTTCTCAACCCAAAGTTGTTCATTAATCATTGGATTTGTTGAATTTGTTGTATCTGAGGAAGAGCCAAAACTTTCATGCAATACCTACATTGTTAGCAGTGACAAATCAGTTAACAAATCAATGAGAACAAACACAACCAAGAACAAGGATGTATCAAAAGTACACCACTGAATAAATGTAATTATGTAGTAAGTCCTGATGGCTGACCCTCAATTCCCAGACCCACACTTCAATATGCCAATTATATAATCTGCATTAAGGGCATATTTTCATGACCAAATTAGAAACAAATGGATGACATTTTCTTCCTTTAGCATTTTTTCTATTTTCCATTTGGCATTTAAAAACTATGGACAAGCCTGATAAGGTAGGACGAAAAATAAAAATGAATAAGACCAGAATTCTATCTAGGATGAGCAATATGAGATTCATGACTTTTCAACAGATTCCAATGGAGTCTTGAGCTGTAGACTTCAAAGTTGATAATGAGTATAAGTAAGGCTTTTATATATCTGTAGATTATGAAATTTTGATTCATATTCAAGGGCAAACACAATGAATGAAACCCCCACCAATGTATGGTCTGTAAGTGGAGTGGCTCCCTAGGATTCAAGTATGTGACCTTCACGTAAGGGAGATAAGGCATCGTTAATCATCAAATTTGTTGAATTATTGGTATCTAAGGGGGACCCAAAACTTTCGCACAATACCTATTTTGTTAGCAGTAACAAATTGGTTTACTCATGGATTATGAATTTTTGATTCATATTAAAGGGTAAACACAATGCAAAATGCCCCCACCAAAAAATGTAGTGGTTGTTTCCTAGAATTCAAGTCATCCTAGAGCAACCTAACCATTGTACCAAGACTTTCCCTCAAATTACAAATCATATTGTTCTCAATAATATCTATGGAATACCATAGTGACATATGACCATTCACTTATTTCTAATGTGAAGAATTATAAAAATTTACCTTCAAAAAAATTTCTCCATGATACAGAAACAAATTTCCCCTTTTTGAAGAGTAAATCAGAAATTTTCTTTTGTGTGATATAACATTTAGAAGAAACTGATGCAAGATTAATGAACACCATAGGCCAAAGAAAGAAAATTTTCTTTTGTGAGATATCATTAAAAAAATGAAGCAAGGCTAATCAGCATCATAGGTTAAAGAAAAAGTAAACAAAGAAAACTAACAATGTCAATCAAAAAACAATAAGCACCCAAACCTAGATGACTAGGAGTCCAATTGTTGGTTCATGCCTTTGCTATCTTCACAGTCAGGAAAATGCTAAAAAAACCAACATAATTGTACAATATAAGACCTCTCACGATAGGATAGACACAACCATAGGGCTACAATGTAAAAAGTAGGAAAGTTCATCAAGTAAATTAGTTTCAAAAATAAACTAAAATTCTTTAAAATGCAGGAAAAATGACATTTGATAATGAAAGCATGACAATTCAAAGCTGCAGAAAAGCCATGAAACATTAAGACATTAAACACAAGATTAATTCAAAAGCTACATTCAATGTTCAAACAAGGAGCACAATATGAGTTCTGCTTGTTTGGATTCTATGTGCCTAATCATGGAGCATTACCTTTCTAAAAGCATCTTCTTCTACCCTCTCCATTATAACATCAATTGGTTCAGAAAGAAGACCTGAAAAATAAGAACACAAATTATCAACCTAAAAGATACTATGAATTATACTTTCATTAGAAAACAGTACTTTATTCTATTAAGATTCATATGAAGCAACTGAACCAGAAGTGGCAGTATACTGCATACAAGCTCTTTAGAAACCAAATTCTCCTAGCTCCTAAGGTTGATTAATGCATCGACCAACTCCTTCTTCACCTGCATATTAAAGGTGAACAGATCTTCTAGTCTATCCATATCCGTGTCTATCCCAAACCTAAGCCTTTTCTTCGGGTTTAACTTCCAACACCAGCAACTCCTTGTTGATTTATCGGTCAACGTAATCAACTGCTCCCTTTTCAGAAGCTTAGATGGTGATAGGACTTCAGCCACACCCGCCACCTACTTCTTACCTTCTGCAAGTTGAGAACTAACTATTATTAATGCCAAAGATGGACCTGCTTCTGTCATCCTCATGACGTCCTCCAATTCCTGTTGCTCCTACTGTACAATAGGAACCTTCTTATTCCCGTCCCTCTTCTTAAACAACATGGCTTCCTTACATTGTCACCCACTCATTGTGTGACAACATTGGTGCAACCTAAATGATGGTCAATCCAATGCTTCATGCCCATACAAAGCACATCAAGACTAGCCTCCACATCATCTAAGAGCATGTTCAAAGCAAAAATTTTCAATTCATTTCCCATCCATGAAAGATTAACTTAGAGATATCTTCACCAAACCACAACCACAGACACACTTTGATCTCCTTCAGTCCAAACTTTGCTTGCTTAGTCAAGTTGTGCATTTAGAGGGGCGTATTGGTATAGTTAAAAGATATCCTTCACATAGACAATGATGTCCTCCCTAGAATATTCTATACCTAGAACATTTCGCAATTCACATACTCGTATAAATGAACAGCAAAGGAGGTACTAGTCGATTGAGCCACCAATTATATCAACCATGTCAAAAATTCATAAGAAAACGACCTATCTGTAAAAGTGGCAAAATAATCCTATGAAAATCGAACCTTTCTCTGGCTTTTCAGTCCTCCGAATTCTTGGTTCTACGTCCAGCCCCACTGACTCCATCTTTGCATACACCCGATTCCCATCTTGTCCCGTCACCGGTATGCAATCTCCATCGATCTCTGAAGAAAACTTAGATACAATCATCTCCTCTACTTTCACCTCCGAACCATCCCCGTTGCCCCCGATACTCCTCGACGAGGAGTACCAAAGCCAGTCTTCCTCCTCCTCCTCCTCCTCCTCCTCCACTCCGTCGTCTGCAGAGTCCCTCCTTTTGCTTCTTTTCCCATCCGACTCCAGCTCCTCCGAATACCCCGAGTCTCCTCCTCCTTCTCCCACCCCACGCTGCCGTTTCTGGATCTTCGACGCGATCTCGCCACCGACATCATCGTTATCTGTGAAAGTATGAAAAGGACTTGGATTAGAACTCGGTGATCGACCGGGAGTGAGTGAAGAAGGTCTTGTTTTCGAGAAATTCTTCTTCGACGCGACCTGGGACGGCCTTGCAAAGATGTAGAAGCTCCTCGTCTTCGTCGAGAAATTCTTCTTCGGCGGTCTCAGCTTCGGCGACGACGGCATTGGATTCGAGCCATTCGAGCTCCTCCGGAAGGGGAATGTCCGTATCCATTTCCATCGAGATCGTACTCTGGTTCGATGGAGAGCAGGAAAACCCCAGCGGCGCGGTGGCGGTGGGGGTGGCGGGAGCCGGGGGCGTATGGGGCTCTGCAGAGCGAAAAGAAGGGGCATTTGGCGGGAAAGCACTGACGTGAGATAGTAATATTTTCTGGAGTTTGGATTAATAGGATATGCAAATATGCAAGGACTACGAGGACAGGAAGTGCAATTTCACCAGAATAGCGTTGAAATTTGTTTGTTTTTAATAGTAACGAAATATATGTAAAAACATTAAGGTTTGTATATATAGAATTGAATAAAATTAAATTAATGTGAATATAAAAATTGAATTGAGCAAAAATAAATTCAATATGAAAGTATTTTTTGGGATATTTGTGCCAACAAAATTGAGGAGAATTGAATTAGAGGGAATTCAATTTCATCTAATATAGGTATTTATACATATTTTTTCTAACAAAATTCAATTGTTTCATGAAATTCATTTAAAAGGGAGTTTCAAAATTCAATTTCAATTTCATTTCATAGGACATCCTGTGACTTTTACATCTTTTAAAAAGTTAATAATTAAATTTTAAAATATATTAACTTTTTACAATTTTTTAAAATAAAAAATAAATTCAATTCCGTGAAATGCACAAATACTTTTTTATTGAATTCAAATCAATTCTGACTAAAAAATGAATTGTCATTAATTCATTTTTGCCTAATTCTATATACATAAATGGTTTTATACCGATTAGAATTGAATATGATTGAAAATATAATCTATGAAGATTTGATAGTACATAATCACAAAAGATTTATCAGTGAAAACAATAATACACAGTTATGTGACAACTAACTAAAATTGTGTGAGACAACAAGTATTATTAGTTTACCTTTAATTCGTAAGGGAGATATGAGAATTCAATTTTTAACCCTCTTTTTATACTTATAAAAGTTGAAATTTGAATTTTTAACCTCTTCTTTGTCACAAATGCTAGAATTGAGTGAAATTAAATTTCTCTTAATTTAATTTTACCCAATTCCAATGACACAAATACACTGTAAGGTCCAGCACTCAAGCCATGTATTCGACATGATCCGCAAAAAATAAGTTTCAAGTAACACTCAAAAGGATAAAAAACATGATTAAAACAGCAACATGCAGTCTAAATGAAGCGCAGTTTAATTGAGATGCTAGTGTGGCAGTTTTAATGTTTCCTTTTACAAATCTATCTATATCCACACCTAATGTCACTCGTTCTTGGGTTGAAGCAGACGTCCAAAAGCAAAGTTAACTTCTTCTCCGATAGTGATATCTTGTTATTTTTTTGGATTTCTACGTATCTTTACTTCTTTTTGAAGTTTTGGTCATTGTTTTTCATCTTGTAATAAGGTTTTTTTCAAAGCTTCTGCCTTTTGTGTTCCAAACTCTTAATTTTTAATATATTCATTGAGTCTATTTGTAAATGTAAAATTTGATAAAAATGAATCGTCAATAATTCATTTTTTAATTAGAATTAAATTTAATATAGATGTATTTATACACATTGTAGAATTGAATAAAATTCATGTTTATGCATATGATAAAATTAGATAAAATTAAATTAAAATTTAATTTTAAAAATAGTAAAAAATCAATGTATTTCAAAATATAACTATTTATGGAATAAACTTTTTAAGAAATATGAGATTTGTGGGATGCCTCGTGAGTGGGGCAAATTAATTCAACTCAATTCATAAGGAAGAAGTTATAATCGAATTTTAAACCATTATTTTAAATGAATTCTATCCATACCTCTCTGTGAAGATGCAAGAGCTATGGGATAGTCATAAATCTCATGAATAAATATCATGGAATGAATGCATTAATAAAATCAAGGAAACATCCTTAAGTTGACTTTTCAATTAATGAAGAAGAAAATTCGAAGTTGTTGAAGTAGAAAGGTAGTAAAGGTCATCACTCCCACTATAAATGGAGAGATATGAATAAAGGTAAAAATTATCTTAAGTACCTTTATTTGTTAGTCATCAAAGCCTCAACTTCATCTTTCGCTACCAATTCGTGACCTGTTTGTTTATAAGGTAACTATTATACACTTTTATTTTTTATTATATATCACAACATTCTATAATAATATTTACCAAATAACTTTAACGTTTTATACTAAAAATCATACAAAATACTTATATCATAAATCATATAATTTCTAAAATAACATAAACTTCATCTCACTTACTTTTACTGATTAAACAAACACCTAAAGTCGTCAATCTCTAACATACCAATTCAACATTTCATGTAGTCTGATGTACTTTTTCCTGTGAAGAGCAACTCATATCTAAGATCTATTCTGTCAACCCACTTTTGCATGGCATGTTACCTTTGTGCATGCAAATAAATATATTTTTAATTTTAAAAAGATATTATTATTATCATTAAAAGAAAAAAAAAGAGCAAAAGTTCCTGGAATCACCAAAAACGTACACAAGTCAAACAATCCAACCCTGTCCGTGAAGAATTAATACATGCATGCATGCGATTCCTGGCAGACTGGCCCCCC
>JAMKPZ010002602.1:0-38108 GCA_024699675.1 Amphibolis antarctica
AAAACATTTGATAATCGTCCATTATCTTCTTTGTTCAAGATTTATGATACATAAGGTGTGTTTAAGGAAAGTTCTAATTAACTTCAGAAGTTAGATAAAATTAGTCTCACGAATGAAGTTAAAATTATGTGATAATTAAGATGATAAAAATATATATATTAGAGTGTATACAGTAATAATAATGTTACGAATAATTTTGAAAATTGACTTTAAATGAAACCATACTTCCTTGTATATGTTATTTAAGGTAAAAAGATTTCATAATTAAACATAAATCTGATCAGCAATTTTTGCGATAATCACGAGATTTACCACCGGTACTTTCATTTTTATGTTGATCGAACATAAGTAGATTATGGGTGAAATCTATTTTTTTTGGGTTGAAACTCAATGAAATTTATGCCATGGACTACTGTGCCATATTTGTTTTGTTTTATATTTATACAATAACTTTACCATATCTGTGAAGTTTTTGAATGTAAAATAATAAATTTTAATAATTTTTTAAAATCATTAAATTATTACTTCTGTGGTTAATCTCAACAATGTCTTATCTGTTACTTTTAAACATGCCCCTAGCAAAGTACCAATGGATATAAATGAGGAAACAAATAAAATACAGTAACTGAGTAACGTACAAACAGTAAAATTTCATGTTCCACGTAACTTTGAGCTGGAAAATAAAAGCACAGCAACAAATGATAAAAGACAAGACCACAACAGAATAATCTTAGATAACAGAAAAAGGGGAAAACAAATTTAAAACACCAGTGTTTTGGCCATAGTCATGGAAGATTAGAAGAAGGCAATGTTACCAACTCGTCGTTCAATAAATATTTAATGTAAAATGTGAGTTGCAATAAAAATCAAACTAACAGTAGATTGGAAACAAAAAGAAGTCTGCGTGTGGTATCCAAAATATTATTGCTGCAAACGTTTTATGGGAAAAGCTTGTGTTTTTGAAAAATATAAAAAATTTAATTTAATTTATTTAAAAACATAAAACCTCTTAAATGTACTAGTGATAATTATTATGTATTATTTAATATACAGTAAATTTATTAAGACATCTTTTAAAAGTAAGGTACGGTATCAATGCATTGATGGGCGACGTAAAATTAATGCTCCTGCTCCCACAATGCATCGATTAAATAAAAAACAATCCATTGCAGTAGTCCTTTCACTCTACAGGACTTCAAAAGTAGAGGATGTGGTAGGTTGGTAGTTTAATCAATCTTTTTTTTAAATTTTGATAGTAAATAATAATAATTTTTAAGAAAAATAATTTTGATAATAGAATGAATAGATTTAAAAATATAAATATTATTATGAAAATAAAAGTAATTTTAAAAATTAAAATAGAGAGAAGTGAACGATATTTAGGAAAAAATTACTGTTACCAATAATAAACACCAATTAAATTAAGCTATCGGTTCTTCTCAGAGAATCATAAGAATGTGCTCTTCTATTTCCCAATTATATTTCACACGTAGGGGGAATTGTGTACCCCGTAAATATTGGAAAAATAATTTTTTTTTTTTAAATTTAAATTTTCAGGTATTTGTTTATTTTAGAAAATATGAAATAATTTTAAATTTTTTTATCACTATAAATATAAAATTTTTCATCACTATAAATATAAATTTTTTCTACCATTTAAAAAAATTCTTTAAAAATTTTATTACAATACATTCTCCTCGTACATTTTTTTTAACATTTTCTAACAATCACTAAATTTGTAGTCATACGAAAAATATAAAATTATGTTTAAAATATTAAAAAATAAAATATTTATAATTTTTTATATTAATGTTCTGGAATTTCCATTACGTTTAAGAGTGTTTCCATTTTTTATTTTCCTTTTCTTTTTTTTTCTTTTTTAAATTTATATTTTTTAAAATTTCAACGTACACAATTAGATTCATTATATTTTTTAATTTTAAAATTATTCTTTTAAAAAGTTTTTTTTTCAGTGTGAAACTTCAATAGTAAAAAAAAAACGAAACATTATAAGTTAAAACAAACTTTAAAGGGGTTAATTATTTTCTCTCTCAATAACGATAGTCCACAACAGAAAGTTAGTAATAGAATCAATAACATCATCAGCTTGAGTTGAAGATTAGTTTTTCATTTTGATTGAGTATCATTGATAACTGATGATTTATTTGTGTACTCAACAGCAGGGGAAAGAAAAATATTAAAATTGAATTTAGATTTTCAAGGTAACAATTGAAATCGACAGAAAAATTAAAATGGGACTATACTTGACACTACAAAATAATGTATTAAAAATAAAATTCATTATATATTATGAACAACATTTCTGAAAAAAAAAATATAAATAATTATAAAAAAACTCCTTTTTTTTCAAATAATTTAATTTAATTTAATTATTATTTTTTCTTTTCTCCTCCCTCCCTCTCTCTCTCTCTCTCTCTCTCTCTCTCTCTCTCTCTGAAGTGAGGTTGACCGTAATATTGCCTGGGAATTCTAACTCCTGATCCATGGGAGACAGGCAGAGTACCTCGAGAAAAGCTACCAAATTGGGTTTGGAGATGGGCAAAATTTGGTCCTCTTCGGACAAAAATGTCCTCTCCTCCCTTCATCAATACAACCCACCGCCACCTCCCCTGTATACAACAATTCTCGTCAGCATGGTCACACTCCTCTCGGTCCGCTCGCTTGACTCCTTTCCCCCACCCCACCCGCACGCACACCCAGAACTCCCTGCCTGACACGGGTGTGGGGTGGGGGGGGGGGGGCTGGATTTCGTCGATCGTGGTGTTTCCTGTTCCAGTGTTGGTGGGTGTGCTGGTTTTTCCAGATATGTGTCCGCTGGTTCAAAAGAGGGCCACACTAGATGATTGGTTTTATCTGCTGTCCGAGTTGTATTCTTCCACAGTTGGGTGTGTTTATGGGTGAGACCACAAGGTTGGTTCCCCGTTTGTGGGGGCTGTTCATGTAGGGCACGGAGGGGTGGGGCGGAGGATTTTTTTTGGGTTGGTGGGCTTCTGAATGTGCCCTTTCCCCTCTCTATGCGCTTCTTCTCGATCCCTTTTCGGATCTGCGCATATTGCTTTTGAAGGGAAAAGAATTTTCTGTTCTTCTTTGGAGGTCTGCTATTTTCCTTTCATCATCCCCCCTTTCTCCCTTTCGCTGGACGTCTGTGCTTTTCCTCTGGGTTCGCCTTCCAGATTGTTTGTTCTTAAAGTGGATTTGTTTTGACGTTGGATTCCCGAACCGGGTCTCTCACTTGGTGAACTTACTTTTGTGTCCTGCAAGTTTCTCTCTCTTTTTTTGTTTTGTTTTGCTTTTTTCTGTTCTTCTTGTTGCTGCTTCTGCTGAAACGGAGGAGCTTTCCTTGTCTTGTTACTACTTCGATCCAACCAGAGTTGTTTGGGGATGCACAAGGACTGATTAATCACTTGGTTGGGTTCTTCAAATCCTGGTTGTGAAAGGGTTTGCAGTTTGGTTCCAACATTACCTTAAGAGTTCTGGTATTGGTCCTTCACTATTATAGGGGGGAAAAGAAATTCTTGGCATTCCAGGATCAGAGGGGAAAGGTTGGTGGATGGGTACCCAAATGATGGGTTCTCATGGTGGTGGTAAGCAGCAATCCCAGTTTCAGTCCTTGGCAAAGCAGAGCTCCGTGTTTAGCTTGAATCTTGATGATTTCCTTGAGCCTGCGGAGATGGAGGTCACCTCCTCTAGGTCGGCAACTGGTGTGCAGCACCAAGAGAGCATGGTAAGAAGCTCGTGGGATTTGGGGAAGCTGACTCATGACAGTCAGCCCATGAATGGGTCGATGACACTGGAGGATTATCTTGCAAAGGTAGGAGCTGTTGCAGATGCCCCGACCAATGAGTTCAGCAATGCAGGGTCCAGTGATGGCATTGGCTGCCAGTCTTCAGGCACGCGGGATTACCTGCAAGAGGTGCATTGGCCGCAGCGACCACAGGTGGGAGTTTGTCTGGGTACCACTGAGGCAGGCCAGATGCATGGAGCAATGGAAGAACTCTCTGATACTCAGGCCCATGGTCTTGGGAGGGTGGTGGTGAGGGATACAGCGAAGAAGACGGTTGAGGGGAGGCAGAAGAGGATGATCAAGAACAGGGAGTCGGCTGCCCGATCGCGTGCCAGGAAGCAGGTTAGGCAACCAACATTCGGTAGCCTAACTGCTCTTTCACTCTACTGAGTTTGAACAAGTAAAAACTTTAACATCATCAAAACAACTCATCTGACTACTTTGGTTTGGCTTGTATATGTGGTTGATCACAGGCTTACGCACAAGAGCTGGAGAATAAGGTCTCACAACTTGAAGAAGAGAATCAAAAGCTGCAAAAGGAAAAGGTGATGACCTTATGCCATTTTTTTCTTTTAGTTCTTCATCTAGATCTTTTCATTCACTTGATGATTCGGTATTTTCCTTGGTAAAATGAGTGTTTTTCTGTGTTGGTTGAATCTAATAACGTCAACGAGTTAATCAGTGTTCAACACTTGTTTAGTGAATATGTTGTGCAAGTGTCAATTTTCTTGGCTAGGTTTTATAATATCAACAATCTGATCATTTGGGTTTAACAAACATTTATCACAAGTGTTGCTGACTGATTCAAGTGCAGTAAATCAAGACAATTGATCATTTTTGTGTCTTCCTGCCATATGATGAAAGAAATGAGTTATTGTTCGTTGTTCTTGCCTACTTAGTGTCTAACCACACTCTCTTAAATTATTTTAAATGATTTCATGTGGATTATTTCTTACTTTTATTAGTGAAGTTCTCATTTATCCTCTTATATTTTTCTGATCCTTTTTCCTCTCATCGTTTTGGTCATCATAACTCACTAACAAGTAGGTCGTCAATCAATAGCCTATCTTTTATGATTTTCTCTAGTGTCCTTTCAACAACATATCTCTTCTATTCTTTTCCAAGATGTTCTTATTTCTACTCTTAGAGTCATTTTTTTATTCCGATTGTCATTCTCTTGGTGTGCTATATATGAAGTTAATATCCATTAACATGAGATTTATTTATTGTGAGCTCTTAGTATCATTCTTAAGATTTTTTCCATGTGTACAATCACCTATATTTTGATTATAAAAATATCCAGGAATTGGTTTTAAATGATTTCATGTGGATTATTTCTTACTTTATCTTAGAGTTTCAAGTTGAAATGTAAAGATTTTTTACTCAAATCTAGGGTTTTCATGCTTTTGCACCAATATTTCCATCAACACTTGATTTTATTAGGACCGATAGTAAGATGCAAATATTTTATATCTTGTTGGCTGTATATGAGGTTCAATGCAGGCAATGATAACATTGATTATTTATTTCAAGATGATTATTGTTGAACATAAAAAATGGGTGGAAGTATATTATAATTTATAAGCAAACATAAGACTTTAATATATGGAGGCTACATAGGAAAGATAAAAACAAGTTTTACCAATTTGGGACTAAACCCACACACACTTTATACACTAATACATTATTTCCTCTAACAATTATAAAATAGAAAGAAAACTACCCACTTGATAAACTTTTTAAGGATCTTTATGCATGATATCCGGCTTATTATCTATTTGATATCAATCTTAACTAAAACTTTCTAATGGCCTTACCTAAGAAAACATATGCTTGTGAGGCCCTAACTCCTATCAACCTTTGATTATCTGTCAATCTTTGTTTTCTTTTCTTAGTAACTTGCTGCTCAAGGTCTATAAACCTTATTAAGTTTAAGCAGAGTTTATTCTGTAATTCCATTCTCTGAGTGATGTTCTTGGAACCATATAATAAACAGGCCCCAACTCTTTTCTCTTATTTAATTTGTCAACTTTCGTTTTTGCTTTTACAAGTGAGATGGCCTCCCAAAATGGACAATTTTGTGTAGGATTTTTACTTTCATGTTGCTAAAAAAATTTATAATTACTTTTTATGTCATTTAAAATTCATATTTGCTTTCATGTTATTAAAAATTTATGATTCTTACTTTAATATCATTGTGGTTAATGTATCAGGGGTAGTTGTAAGATTATTAAAATAAATTGGAGGCTTTTTAATGGTATGTTAGTAAACATGGATTTTAAGTGACATACAAGTAATTTCTAAACTTTTTGATGACATACAAGTAAGAAGTCTTTTTATGTAGTACATCTTCTTTGTTCTTTAAGAAAAAATCTCCTTATTAATAGAGTTAGGCTGCATATAATTGAACTCTCTCTGATCCTCCATTTGTGGGAGCCTCATGCATTGAATTTGCTCTTTTCTTAATCTTCTTTGTGTTCTTTTTGTTCGTCAAAGTAAGTTTTGTAGAGGTTGACCTTTACAGCCATTTGTGATGTATACTTTTTGACATCCAACTATTTAGATGGTATGTAGTCTAAATTCCTCGTGTTGCATTTCAATAGAATTATTTGTCTTTCTTTTGGGTTGGTAGACGGATAAGCTGATATAATTGTTGAGATAACAGATCTGCAAGTAAACATCACTTAATTGTCCAAAATGTGCACTCAATTCACAAAAACTTTCAGGACTTGTGGTGGTTTTTATTTATAAAGAATGTGAACAAGACTTTCTAAAAAGCTGCTTCTTCGTTTGGAAACTTTGCTGATGCTAGATGTTGTATGATAGTCTTCTAAAGAATGAATAAGGCACTCCAAGATTGTTTATATCAGGTGTTGGATTATGGGCTTCTCTATAAACCCACTATCATATAATTTCGCCAAGATGACTTGAATCATAATCCGTTTGTTAGTTGATACTCTGAAGCATAATATTAGTGATTGACCTGTCAACATAGGAGTGTGACTCTCTGTCCGCAATGAGGGTCTTGATTCTTATTTAGTGAGCGTCCATGTGAAGGGCCAAGGAAAGTAGGCATGCCCGTGAAAAGGGCTTGGGTGAGAAGCCCTGGAAGGCTTATAAATTATTTGGAGATGTTTATTTAGATTTCAGTATTGATCCTTATGAATTTATAGGCATCTGTATCAATTTAAGATCTTTATTATGGCCAATATATGCTATATTCCATCTAGGGTCAAATAACTTCATGAGCTTTCATCTGTACCTGTCGTCTCATCTAATGGGTCAGGATCTGTTGCTGTTTGTGAACATGGTCCACTTAGGTACCATGAACCTTGTGCTGTATGTTTCTTTCCGTTGCTTGATTTCCATTCTCTATCTTATCTGTTCTGCAAGATCAGTCTTTCAGAATGGAACTTGAATTTTAAATATCACAGTTTCATTGCAGTTAGCACTTAAAAGTGAAGGCAGATGCATGCATCATACGATTATGCACTTAAGATGTTTATTTTCACTATTGCTTCAGGAGTGGGATGACGCCTTGCAAAACATGCCAGAACCAAAACCAACATGTAAACTTAGACGAACTTTTTCAGCTCAATTCTAATCATGTATGGTATTTCCTTCCTTTGAAGGTTTTTTTGTCACAGATTCTTGGGGTTTTGTGAGGTTGCTCCTTATCTGTTATTTGTTTCTGCATGTAAATATACGTTACTGCCTTGTTGGCTCTCTCTCCCTCTGCCTCTCTCGTCCAACCTTCTCAAGCAACCAAATTCCTAACTAATGTTATGCATGCCATTTGGATGTATGTATTATTTATGTTTTTTGATTCACCTGCCCGAATTTTCTTTGACACTTTTAAACTTTCCATACAGCAACAAGACTAGCTTCCATGGTGATTACTAATAGTGGATGGTATAATCGGCCTTCCCATGTACTTTAAAGGAAGAAGTTAGTGCATACATCTTACAACCAGTGCCTTGCTATTTGGTATGAATGGGTACCTATACCTTTCTCCTCAGGACAAAACGATATAATGGATAGAGTATTTATTGAAACTCGCACCACACACAGAACACACCCTAGGCATTGTTTTTTACCGTGTATACGTCTTACATGTTATTAGCTATGCACTTTTATTTTTTACTATGTATTTTTGTTAAGTACAGTAATATTTATTAAATATTTTTAACATTTTATATTAAAAAATCATATCATAAAATTTATCTTGTAAATCATATAATTTCTTAAAAAATGTAAATTTCATCCTATCTAATTTTACTTTATTCTACTTTTTAAACAAATATTGGAAAAACTGAGTACACAAATCACTTAAACTGTCAAAAGTGAAAGGGAGAGAACACACAGGTGGGAGATGTAGATTTTTCTGTGTTCTCTAAGTTTGTCGTCTCTTTCCTTATATATAGATAGTCTTAACCATACCCGCACCATCCTTTAATGGCCACGTAACTCACGTTTTCGATAGATCCCAATGCTACTCACCACTAATCCAAATGTTCACCTCCAACGGCTAATCAATGAATTGAATTAATTATTTACTCAAAACATGATTTAAACACAGAAAACTAGTGGTTTGGTTTTGAAAAACATTGCAGCAAGCACAGCGTGTTGGTTTGCTTCAATTCACTGGATTCCAGTTTGGGCGGCAGAATGCCCCCCATGGATTTTCCTTGGTTTGTGGCAGATTCATCCATGGTAGTTCGTGGCTATATTTGGATAAACGATCGGTGATCGTTAATTACCATAAAACCCTTTGTAAACAAACCTATTTCAACTTACTAAATTTTGAATCATTCCACCAAATCACAGGCAATTAATGGTGCATAAAAAACCTAGAGAAGCATGCCAGAAGATAATTGTTATAATTTTGCAACGTACGGCGTCGGCGGAGAAAAGATCAACCATATGCGAGTGAAGTAAATGCGTTAAACCCTACGAAGTGAAACGACTGCTTATCTTTTTCCTGGTGACGACGATCAATGGGGCGGGCAAACGAACGTCGATCGGAGGAGGCAACCGGCGAAGACGAAATCGATCGTGGTGATGATGCAGGAGACTCGGAGCGAGAGGGAGGGCGAGAGAGGGAGAATGATAAAGCCAGAGAGAGAGAGAGAGAGAAAGAAGAGGGCGTACGAATATTTATCCATTCCAAAAATATTAAAAATAAAAATAAAAAAATTTAAAAGATATAAAATAATAATAAAGTAATTATAATTTTATTTTTAAAATATTTATTTTAGGATTGATTATAGCAGGAGATTTATGTTTTTAGAAATGACGAAAATGTATTTAAAATTATGTAAAATAATAAGTTAAATTTTTTATTATTTTTAATTAATTTCAAAAATACAAATCTTCCGAGTGAATAACGTATTTTAAATTTTTTAACAATTTTTATCAATTATAAGTAGAAGCAATATACAATGTAAAATATGTACAATCAAATCAGAATGAATACAATAATTTTTAAATAGTTCCTCGGGTATGTTCACCATTAAGTTATATAAGACATCTTATTTTTTTTACTCTTAAAATCATTTTTAATGACATTATTATTATTCATATTTCAACGTATAAATTTTTATTATCTAAATTATTATATAATTATTATATAATTTTAATTTCATTTATTAAACCAACTCTAATTTTAACTCTAGAGTTAAAAAAATTGTCACCCTTGAGCCTAAACTAATTCACTGTAATTAATCAAATTACAATGTGCGTTCAACATCAATTTCATGTAAAATATTTTAACTAATTGTGTATTTAAGGTTCAATACATATACAAAACTAACTAGAGTTTTTAAAATAAACTCAGTAAACTAAAATCATATGTTTATGGTAAAATACATTAACCTGAAAATTTACGATCGAACACTCCAACTTGATCACTAAAGTTTTAAGGTGAAAACTCAACCAATATACATGGTAAAACTCTTAAACCAAATCGTCTTTATAACCAAAGAGCGAATCACTTGTATTTTGTGTAGAAACACAAGCAAAATCAACTAATGATAAAATGACCAAATTACAAATCTTCGGCGCGATC
The DNA here is from genome assembly GCA_024699675.1 of Amphibolis antarctica. Classification (NCBI taxonomy): domain Eukaryota; kingdom Viridiplantae; phylum Streptophyta; class Magnoliopsida; order Alismatales; family Cymodoceaceae; genus Amphibolis; species Amphibolis antarctica. The sequence continues at coordinate 9,873 of JAMKPZ010002602.1, forward strand.
TGCGGTGGGGAGCGGAAGGTCGGCTATTTTGAGTTGCAGTAGGGGAGGTGCGGCGTCGGAGAGGCCGCCAGTCGTCTGCGGTTTGAGAGCTTGCAAGGTAAGCTCTCCTACACCTCTCTCTCTCTCTCTCTCTCTCTCTCTCTCTCTCTCTCTCTCTCTCTCTCTCCGTCTCTTCCCTATTTTGACCTAGATTCATGAAGGGAATGGCTGGATGAGTTGTTTAACGTATTGCTTCACATGACGCACCGATGAGTTGTCTGTCGTATTGAACGAGATGACCCGCCCGTTGTAGCGTCATTTGCACTCTACTTGAGGACACATGTGTGCATTCATGAATGCTTATTTTAAAATTAGATTGATTTTATGGTAATTTGTGGTGAATCCTAACTGTTATTGTACATTATGTAACAATGGGAATGGTGTGGCATGTTATTTATTTGTCGCAAGGACCTCACGGGGTCAATTTTTAATGCTACAAGTATGGTAGGATGGGACAAGTTAACGACGAAATGAATGATGTGGTTGCTAGCGGTTCAGTTTAGTTTGGTATGTGTAGTTGTTTTGTGGAATTCAAGTCCCATCATCGGTTAGACCACACTTGGTGGTGGGATTCGAGCCCCTACTTGTTTTGAGTGCCTTGTGTGGGCTGCACCCTGCTTGGCCGAGGTGGTTGTCGTGGGGTTTGAGACATTGTGATGGAGGGTCCGCAAACATGTGTGGGACTCGTGATAGACTTATTACTTGTAGTGAATGAGTTCGTGGTACTATAGTGTTTTATGTTAGTGCGCACCATAGATGCTAATTATCACCTTGTTATTATAGTTATTGGTGTTAGACTCTTGATGATTGTGCGGTTGGTAAGTGCTCTGTCGTTGTGTCTTATTGTTTTTCTTTGGTTGTAGATTGTCCTGGTAGCCTAAACAAAGGTGGGCCCTTTGGTTTAGGCTGAGATTAGGCCCAACATCGGTTGAGTGGCACCTTTTGTGCGACTAGTGTTTGATGTGAACCTGTGGACATTCTGAGTTATGAAATAATGGATTTTTTTATTGTTAATTTAATTTAGTTCAAATTTAGTGTGTGTACTAGGTGATTGGTGTCACTTACGTTTGGTCATTTTCGCCCTTTTTTCAGGCTTTGCATCAAAATATGTGAAGTCTTGTCTATAGTCTTAGTGGGTTTACAGGCTCACACACGAGGATCTAGATGAGTGTCTTTTATTTATTGATTTAATTAGTTAGCTACTTACGTATTTAATTATATTTATTTATCCCAATGTTGTTGAATCAACTTGGCTTCTTAATGGTTGAAGAATTAAAAAAAATTAATTAGGGTCAAGATTTGGTCTTTTAAGTGGTGGGAAAAGTTTGGGTGTTTCATTTGGTATAAGAACTTTAGGTTACCTAAGTGTGTTAGTGTAGTGTGTGTCAGTCTGCGAACCTTATAGGAGTGCATCATTTTTTTGATTTTTGTTTAGTGGAATTAGTGAGTGCTGGAATCCCCCTTTGACTTGATAAATGTATCCACACATTTGGACAAGAAATCTTGGATGTGAGGAATGAAACTAAGGCTCGTATTTTGAGTTTCATTCATTGTAGAGATTGTGATCATGGCAACGAGGTATGCAAACACAAGTAGAGCTAAAGTTTATAGTTCACATACCATCTCTAAGGAGAAGGTATCTCTTTAGTTCAGTATCCCTCATGTCATTTGGTGGAGAAGGTGTTTCAAGAGAAATAATAGGATCTTCGGTAGATCTTACTAGGATGAAAGTTACTTTAAAACAAAGGCATTGGGTTGTGTGATGGAGTGCACAAGGAGGTGACAGGTGGGCGAGACTCTTACTAAAGTGATCATGCTTACTTCGCTATGGACCTTTGTCTTGCTTTGAGATCTTGCTTTCTTCTAGTGCTTCTATTTTTCGTGTGGGCATCTCTGTATTTGATATATCTTTTCATCAAAATAAAAATTGGAGGATTGACTTGGCAAAGAAGAAACTGCTTAGGGCCTGAGGTTCTCCAAGCCATTCATGATACTTGCTGGAGTCTTTGGCTCACTAGGAATGGATTTGTCTTTAATTTTGAAGCCATTTTCCAAGAGAGCATTCTTTGCTAGTCTTTGGGTTTTCTTCACAGTTAGGAGGGTCTTCTGTAATGGGCATGGGGGTTTTTCCCCTTTCCGGTTGATCATTAACCATCCTACTTGTAACTTGGTTATTCTTATCTAACAAGATATAACTTTACACTTTGCCAATAAAAGATTCAGTTTAGTAGGACAAGGCGAAGTGAACATCCAAGATGTGATCACATCATACCTTGATGCCTTGGGTTCCACATTGATAGGTATGCCTGTGGCAGTCATTCCTAACAGAAGCCATTCTACTCTCAAAATATTTAAAATATTTAGAAAATTTCTAAAAATCTAATGTTGCTAAGGAGTTTTAACTTTACTTGACTTCATCGTGGCTTCTCAAGAACCCTAGCTTCACATATTGAACTTCTGATCCTTATGTTTGTATTGATCCTCATTTTTGGATTCCAATGTTAAATTGTTTCTGACAAATGGTCTCCATTTCTTTTTCTTCCAAACTACATGTTTGACCATGTGTTTTAGTTGAGTGCTTTGCTTATCCTTTTTTCCTCCATCTTTGGGTTTTTCTAAGGGAAATTTATCCATTCAAGAAAATGCAGCAGGTGCAACACTAGACAGTATGATGCAAGGACTGCCGAGACGCTTTTGTGAAGTGGATTTTTAGGGATTTACATGATTCATAATCTTTGAATCACATCTCTGATTTCTTCCATAGATAACTCTGGACACTACAAAGGTTCTCAATATTGTCATCGTGTTCTTAACCTTATGGATTTGGAGGCTGGAAAACATTCATCTTCCACTCTTGCATTCATGGGGCTTGCATTACAACAGGTTCTTGGTATTTATTCTTGAAGTTCCTTTTTTCTCTTAAAGTTGTTATCCTTTTTTTAGGAACAACGTTTTCAGCTTTTATCTTAATGATTAGCTTTTTTCTTGGGTTTTTTTAATATTATTACATTAATCAGTTGTAATCGTCCATTATATTTGCTTCTATAAATTCTCCTCTAATTTCATTTATTATTTTCAAATACAAATGAATTGGGTACTTAACTTTCTCAAATAATATAAAAATTTGTAATAATCTGAGAAATTCCAAAATCAGTATATTGTATCGTGTCCATGTATTTCAGGGAATATGTTTCTTGCATAGGATTTGTCATGACTAAATATATTTTTCTGAAGTAAGGGTCTGGGTGTGGTGATTGTTATTCCATCTGCATAGATTGTGGTGATTTTTTTTGTACAGGATAATATATTATACACATGTGATTAAGTGCTTTCATGGACATTTTGCAGGCAAAGTTTGCACTGGACAGCCTAGAAGTTCCAGTTGGGTAAGTAAACAGAGTCTCTTGTAACGATTTCTGAAATGTGACATATTAATTATTCATAAACTTTTGAAATCTTATGTCATGTCCTTTTTAAAAATTATCCTGCTACAACCTGTCATACAATTTTTCATTGTATCGTCAGCTGAATTTTGTTTTGTGTGCTTGGGGACAGCATTTTTGGTTTGCAGCTTATCATAAATTATCCTGTTTGGAAAACTATATTTTAGATATTTACTATAATTTTTTTTTAACTCAAATTCACAGAAAAGCAACTCACTACTTTTTAAAATAAGCATGGAAGAAAATCTATGTGGAACTGTTTTTTCTAGAAAAGAACTTTTATCAAAAGTTGTAGTTTCATAAAAAAATTCCAAATGTATCCTTTGCCCAAAAATTGCTTGTGATGTCTAATTGAGTGGATATCACTTGGCTCTGATAGTCTGAGTTCAACAACAGCTCAAAGTAGTCCCATCCCATAACAATTTAAGTTACCTGATTATCAAAAAACAGTTTTAGTTACATGTGTTTTCTGAAGCAGTTATATGTAGGGTTGCTACTCTTTGTGGTTGGTACCTTGAATGAGTTATTGTTGGTTGATTTCATGAGTTAATATATTGTCATGATTACGTGGGCGGGCCAATGCAACTGACTTTTTGGGCTAATTAGACCATGCCATGTAAGTGACCAATCCTGATCAACCATTTGCTTCAACTGATTTATTTTTTTGTTGATAACTTGGGGTGCCTCTTACTTTTTTAGTCTCTGTGGTTGGGACTTCATTAGGAAAACTATGTTTGGTGTAGGCACAAGAATGCATCAATGCATCCCATCGTTCTCAAAAAGTACATTGTTGTTAGATAACAATTGGTTGAATGTGAGATTAAAAAACATGCAATGAGGTAAAAAATGACATGAAAATTTAAAATGATAGTTCCAAAAGAGAAGCTTGTGATGTATGGTTAGTTCTCCAGCATGATCTCCTGATGCTAGTTGTTGATTGCTTTTTTTCTCTCCATGGTCAGAGGGAAAGAGTATTGACCCCAAATAGGGTTAACACTTGCTGATAAGATATTTAAGATTCCAACAAAATATAGGAAAATGAAGTTTAATTTCTTATACTTGTTGATTCCTGGCAACATGTATCCGCTGTATAGCATGACATGACATGTGCCTTTCTCTTTTTCTTTCTTTTTCTGTCTTTCTTCCCTTGTGAATATTTTTGGAAGAACAATGTTGTCTCCATTTATGGCTGATTACTGCAGAACACTATTTCCTGATCACAAAGTATTTTGATGTTTTTTAATTTTTTTTTCAAGTTGGCATCATGTTCTTTCTGACTTAATTTCCTCTATTCCTTTTATGATTTTGTTGTAGTTGTGTGATTGTGGAGGGCGGAAAGGTTATTGCCTCTGGGAGCAATAAAACCACTCAAACTCGTAATGTATGCACCAGGGTTATTTCTTTGTTAGATAAAAATTGCAGAAAATCAACTTATTGGCGTCATTTTGATGTCTTAAGATTTTTGAATAATGATGATGTTTTCTAGTCATTTTGGTCAAAGTTTTACCTGATGCTATTTTTTGACCAGTTTACCTGGTGGTCTTTTGGAGTTAACGGATTTGTTACTATTTTGAATTGATAAAAAATAGTGTGCCTGGGATAAGCCTTGGCCCAATGATAGGGTGGCTCCATCATGACATCGTTCTTGGATATGAATCGTGGAACTGTTTCTCCACTTTAAGGGAAGTCTATGTTGGTCAAACATGGCATCTGTTGGTCTCCACTTTGACGGAAATGTTTCTCATTTATGACACTAGCTGTTGGAGACATGTTGACTGACATTGTTGCATTTTATGCTAGACTAGGGCCATGTTGACAAACGTTTTCTAATATTGGTCTGACATGTGTTAGCTGGGAGCTAATTTTGTATACAGAATTCTAATTTATCAATCCAACATTTGTTTTCCCAACTTGTTTATTTCTTTATTCTCTTTTTCAAAATATTTTCAAAATTTTGATGAAATTAATTTAAATGACAGATTTTATGTAAAATTGTAAATGCCCTTGTATTGCATGGAATGAATATACATTTTGTGGTTGCAAGAGTTTATTTATTTATTTTTATTTTATTTTTCTAAAATATTTTCATAATTTTGATGAAATTAAATTTGTGCTTAGTGTATTATTGATTCAATATTTTTCATACTATTTGGAACATTATTAGTGTTTTGAAATAATTTCTTATGCTCCAACATTCTAGTTTTAATATATGGTGTGTCTTTAAAAATAAATTATTTTTTGATGTTTACTATTGATTACCTTAGTTTGTCTTAAATTTTTTTGTCAAAATTTGTAGTTTTAGGCATTTTTTGTGTGCTTCCATGTCTTTCACGAACTTCCATTGACATTTCCATTGAAGTTCAACATGACATCGCTGTTAAAAACCCTTGATGTAGAAATTAGACTTTAATTAAGGTCTGCTTCAGACCCTTAAGTCATTCCCTTATTTCCTTTTTATAAAAAAATTACCTATAAATTATAGAACCATTTAGGATCATTTAAGAACGTTGATAATTATAACATGTGATGGAATACATACTAGTTTGTACCATTCAGATATTATATTTTTGTCATTGTTATTTTGAGGTTGTAAGTTAGCAAGCATATTATAGATGGAATTTCTGGAACATCGCAACTTGCAGCTTGATATCTTTGTTCCCGGTCTAAAAGATATTCCAATCTGTTGATGTTTTCAGTAGTTTAGATGAGTATCTTTTCATGTTTATAAATATGGTACTTATTTTTTCAATATCTGCCATATCTTATTGCCAACATCATAAACAATTTTGTTTATCTGCTTCCATATTTCTGTGGCAATTTAAAAAGAACAACTAATACGAAAATGAAACTATATAATGTGATTATAGATGTGTATTACACATATATAGACTATGAATCATGAAGTCTTTGTTTGTGTGCTGAGAGGGGAGTGTTCATTGTCTAATAAAACTTGGGATTCTGTGAATATCTTCTCCTGATTATTTGTTATTTCATCTTGCTATTGCCTTGTTTATTATGTTGGTGATTTAAATATATAGGTTTAAGATCCTTCTTTATTCTCTAAAATTTTGATGCCCCTATATCATATTTTAATTTTGTTGGAAACCCCTGTATTAGATAAATTCTCTTCATATTCCTCTGTTCTTTGTTATTTGGTTACTGTCAGCAGGCCACCAGGCATGCAGAAATGGAGGCTATTGATGTTTTACTTGAGAAATGGCAAAGAATGGGGCTTTCTCAGTCAGAGGTTGCAGAAAAATTCTCAAGATGTGTGCTTTATGTTACTTGTGAACCATGTATTATGTGTGCAACGGCCCTATCCATTCTTGGTGCGGTCATCATCTTATATCCTATTTGTTTGCTGAACATTAAATTTGTTTCAGGCGGTATTCATTATGAAAGTTTGTCCCTTTGCTTGCTTTGAAGGTATAGGAGAAGTCTATTATGGTTGTCCTAATGACAAATTTGGTGGTTGTGGATCTGTCTTGTCAATACATAATGATGTTTATCCTGACAAAGGGTAAGTCCATTTTATTGCATTTTAAAATTTAAATATGCCTTACTGGTGTTTTAGGTCATAACTTAGGGTTAAGAGACTAATTGCATACATATTTTTCGTCTTGTTTCTTGTGGTATATGTTGGATGTGCAAGTTAGAGTAATGCATGGAAAATGGTATCTTGTGTGACTCTATGCTATCATTAATTGTAATGAAAGAAAACGTGAATTATATAAATGGATTGGTGATTGAAATTCTTTTTGAGAAATGGTGTTTGGCCGAGATTTTTGAAAAATGATAGAAATTAAAAATAACTTAATCAGTGACTATGAATATTGATGTATACAACTGTCGAATTTATCAAATTAGTTTACTAAAACAATTTATTGTTCAATCACATATAATTTTTAAAAAGATATGTGTTTAACATGTGTAATCATCATGTCATCATAGTCATTAATTCATGACTTTCAGTTTGAATAACATTATAATAAAAGAAAAGAAGTTTTTCATCTGGTTTTTATTTAATTTCAAAAATATTATACATTTTATTGTAAATTTTCCAAAACATAAATTATAAAGTATTTATGAAATGAACAAACCAACTAAATAATGTAAATTTCTATCAGTCCAACACCCAACACCACTACATTCTCTCCAAATTTTCTCCTAACGTTAATCTACAACATCACTACCACACTATCACCACTTCACCATATCCATCATTTCAATGATAAATTTTATAATTTTTAATTAGTATTTTAAACATTAATAAGTAACCTGTGTAAAGCACATGACCTTTGTTAATAACTAAATATACAAGAAGTATGTTAAAGGTTTTAAACAATATAGTACCTAATGATAAAATCTTCTCAGAACAACTTAAAAGGCACCAAGAATTCCAGACCATGAGTACAATATGGAGCACACTAGAAGAACATATGTCTCTACCTTATCTTTAGAATTTTCTATTTTTTTCTCTTATTTAAAGCAGTGTAATGATAGCACATCTTAATACGGGCCTTCCCTACAATCTTCATCTTGCATGACTTTTTGGCTTTCCACTACCTTCAAATCCAAATCTCTTACCTAGTGTTTTGAAAAATGAAAATGGACATTATTCTGATTGAAAATTAAAATGTTTTTTAAACAAGGGTTTAAATGAGTGTTTTTTTTTGAAAAATGGTATAAATAAAAAATGAATAAATATAAATATATTTAAAAATGTGTATCATAATCATCATCATAATTTAATAAAATGTGTATCATAATAATCATCATTATAATTCAATTGCATCTAATACAATTTCAAAAACATATTTGAATATCATCTGATATATTATTTGTAATTGTCACTCTAGAATAAATAGTTAAATTTAATCATAAATAAATATATAAAAGTGTAACTAAAGTTATAAATGTTTGGGCAAATGATATATTAAGTTAGGTGTTTATGCGTGGGTTTAGTCCCACATTGCTTAATGTATTTGTGCTGTTTTTGTGTAGCATCAATAAAATAGACTTCATGTTTATGAATGATTAATCCAATCTTCCACTATTTTTCATATTTCTAACAATAAACAACAAAATAACTATCAAAATAGTGAAATTATATCACTGAAAACATCTCAAAAGATGAAATCTAAAAAATTAAAAAAGACCATTTTTTTAGGGGAAAACAGCCATTTTTTCCCAAACCGTTTTTTCCCATTTTCCGAAAAACAAAATGGATTGATTTAAGTAACTGTTTTTTCTTTTTTATTTTAACAACAATGCTCTTACCCTAACATTCCTCTACTTCTATGGTCCACTACTAGACAAAGGTAAAGTGCCTCTTGAGTCTGATGATCTCACCTGTGTCAAGTTCATTAGTGGCTATTTTGATACCTCTCTTGAGCCTTGTGGCATTTTTGAGGGCATGGTTTTCTTAATGGCATCATTTTCTTAATGATCAAGGAAGGCGACATTGTAAATTGTCATCCTTTTCATAGGACAATGAAGGACTTGTAAGTCTTGCATTTCCTTGGGCCTTGTCAACTCATAACCCTTGGAGGGGAGACTAGGGGGCAAAGTGGGTCATAAACCATAAACTGATGTTTTAGGGTTTGGGTTAAATGAAAATGGGTCATAACAATGGGTTGATCATTTATTAAATAGGTTGAATTTGGGTCGAGTATATGTAACCCATTTATGACCTACCAATTTGTATAAGAAAATGTTATATTATTATTATTATATAATATTTCATATAATATCACATGTATTTATTCATTTTTTAGTTGATTATATGATTTTTTTATAGTATGTAATAGATTAAATGGGGTACATAGGTCAAATAGGTTAAATAGCCTAAACATGTTAATTACATGGTTTATTGAATTTTGTAACTCATTAATATGTGATAAATTAAATAGGTTGGAGTGTTATGTTATAGGAGGATACCATTAAAATTAAAAGGAATACTTTGTTATTTACCTAGTTATAATTTATGGCTTAGAACACTAGACCGTAAAACATGATCATTTGTAAAAAGTTAATATTATTAAGATGCGTATGTTTAAATGGATGAATGGTAATACTATAAGAGATAAATTAAAAGATAATTTTATTAGGAATAGAGTGAGAGTTGTACTAATTGAAGATGAGAGAAAATTAGCTTAAGTAGTTTGATTTATATCTTTAGGAGACTAAGAAATGCATTAGTTAAGAGAGGAGAATTAATTAGTGTGGAATAAATTAAATGAAGTAGGGGTAGACTTAAAACTAATTGGTTAGGAATTGTAATAAAAGATTTAAATTTATGTAATTTAATTGAATCTTTGATAATATATAGAAATATATAAAAGAAAAGAATTCAGGTAGCTAATCTTATGCAGTGGGATTATGACTCGGTTTTTTTTTTTGATTATGACTTGGGTTGTTAACCAACTTTTTTTGAGAAATGGAAGGATGGATTATATTAAATAAAATAAGATACATTCAAGAAAAAGACTTACCTAAGAGTTATATCATAAGAGATAAGCTACATTGAAGAATATTTGAAAAATAATCAGCACAAAATATCCCCAACAATCTCATAGATTCCTGGCAAAGCCCATGATCTCTCCTGGATTGCAGTTGTCCAACTGACAAACCACTAGATTCCTTATCCTCCATAGAACCCAACATACTGTGTGAACTACGTACTTTATGAAATTCATGTGGAGTTTAGCTTTGGAGCTTTCATTTTCCCCTTCAATAGTTCATTTATAACTGAATGAAGTGCTGTTTACTAATAAAAATTAAAGCCTCTTGAATCATGCGTGGCGTTAGGGTGTTCTGGACCAATTGGCTGACCTTGCAAGTGAGGAAAAGGTACATAGTTTCTTGTCCACCATTACATAAGCTGCAACTTGATTAGACATGGGCATTGACTTACTTCAATACCTCTTAGTAACCAATCTACCATGAAAGAGTAGCCATTTGAATGCCTTCAAGGGAATTTTCCTTACCATGCTACTCTGTAGAATTCCCCTCTTTTGCTTTGTCCTGAAAGCTCCTTATAACAGTTAGCCACTGTGAATTTACTGTCTCTGCATATTGCAGTTGGGCATATCCCTGCTGGATGAAGGTGTAGGCATGCATCCTATGGCTAATTTAGGAGAGATGACATCTGTTGAATCTCCAAATCTTTCAAGATTCTCTGCAAATACAAGCTCCAATCCCAGGATTCCCCGCATAGGTTTTCAGTAAAGCCATTTCATTAAATTTTCCTTGTTGAATCTCAGATAAGAATAGATCAGTGGGAATTTCTCCTTTAAAGTGCTGTTTCTTGCCAGAAGTGGATTGCGTTTCCATTCCCCATCCTAAATGACAAACACTCATTAAAGGAAGGGAGGGCACAAAGAAGAGAGGATAGACCAAAAATGTAGCCAACAAGCTTAAACACGTAAATGTCATAAGCAGGTTAAACAAGTTGCGTTTCATGCACACCATGTTTAGGTACATGAACTGATTAAACGGGTTTAACTTATTTATAAATGTGTTGAATTGGGTTGGGATTTTCAATTTGTTAAATAAATGAGTCATGTTTGGGTTGTGGTTAAATGAGTCAGGTTGTAAACAGGTTGAACCTGAACCTGATCTGTTGACCCATTTAGCCATCTCTATGGGAAACACCATTCACAATTCACAACACTATTCAGGTTTGAGTTCTCACTCCAGATGTTGAAGACGATCCTTGATTGAGGCATTCTGGCCATTATCGTCCAGATCAAGGAGATTGAGATGACTTCCTGTGTGGAGAGGGAGGTTGTGGAGATCACGATTGGTTTAACTTCGATGGCTTCCTGTGGCCATCCTTCTTCAATGTTGGCTAAGATTGGGAAGTTGACTGAAGAGGAACATGAGAGTATGAGGGTTCTGTGAAAATCACAATGAGGTGATGATGGCTATTAGGATTTTTTTTCTCCTTTTTTGCTGAAACTTATGCTTTGACTACCTTTTAAAAACTAGAGAATGGAATGATATTATTGTTTTATGAGAATTGGTGCAATCTTATATGTAGGAGAATTATTATTTGACTTATAAATAGCCATACACCCATATAAAGATCCATTTATTCTAATAGTAACAAAGGACAACCTTTTTTACTGATTTCTTGTGAATGCATTTGAATTGGAACATTTCCTTAAATGCATGAAATGAGAGCATTGTGTATTTTCATTGATCAAGCATTTGGAGTGGTGTTGCTTTCCTTGTGTTCATTTTTGAAATTTTCCTGGAAATTTGCTTGATCTTTTGTACTTCTACATTTATATTTGGAAATTCTACTGTTTTGGTATGCTCCTTTTGAGATCCAACAAGCACCACATATATTCCATTATTCAGACGGACGTGCTTTTTTTTATGTCAGAGAGAAGATTGTTCCGAATGGAAAATGCTTCAGGTGCTTTGGGGGGATCATGTCGTCGGAGGCTGTTTCCCTTTTAAGAAGCTTTTATGAGCAGGGAAATCCCAATGGTATTCTCTTCCTTTTAATTTCTGCATTGCCATTCCTGTCAGTAATAAGTGCAGTAAATATATGTATCTATCCTATTTTGAAGGGAAACTGTCACATGATAATATCCTGAGAGAGTGTCATCCGTGTTTAAGTTTTCTACCCATGTGACACGTGGTATGGTTATTTCAAATGGAAACTGTCACATGATAATGTCCTGAGAGAGAGTCATTTGTCTTCAAATTTTCTACCTATATGACACATGGTGTGGTTGTTTGAAGTTTTAATGTCACAAGAACAACTTGTTTTTTTATCATATAATTTATGAAGGTTAATGATCTTTAATGTAATTTAGTGCATTGATGCATACATAAAGCATAAGAGAGGAATATTAATGTAAAATAATGACAAAGACTTGAACATTTGATACCCTATAGAGAAGACCTCTATTTTTTCGTGTTTGTTGGAATCATTTTTCTCACTTTTATTTTACATTATTATTGCTATTTGGTTTTTATTTTAAGTCACGTAAGATCCGTCTTTATTTTATTCTAAGGCATATGAGAATCATAGTATGTGACAATGTTTGATATGTTATGAATTTTCAACTCCTTCCCATTTAATTATCTGAGTATATAAATCATAATTTGTATTACATTATATTCTTTATTATTATTTAAAAAAACATATTATTAAAATACGTGTACTAATAATGTTAATGTCAGATAATATTTAGGATCCTTATATTTCTCATATTACATTCAAGATGTATGTATAAAAAATGTAAATAAAAAATGGGAAATATCATCTGGTAGTTTTATCTTATAATCTTAGCATGTATAGTTGATATGTGCAGCCTACACATTTGATTTACTGGTGCTCAGAGAAGGATGGGAGCCTTGTCCTAGACAACTAAAATTGACGTTTTCCTATATTTGTAACTGGAATCGTTATGAATCATATGGCTTAATGAATAATGATCAAGCATATGAATGAATTACTTGTATTAGTGAATGGCAAGAATGTAAGCGCATCACGTGGTTAAAGTCACATCGTCTCTGATCAAGGAATTCTGTCACCAATCCAAATAGATAGATTTATGCAGATCTCTTGATAGAGATCCACAAAAGAAACTAACGCGTGGTACCTTCATATTCTTACCTTCCTTTGGTAGAGGGAGATGTTTTTTATTAGGCAGAAATTCCATGGGTCTGCAAGAAAAATGTGATGTCTGCATAGCGAACTATTTTCCTTTCAAGTTAGCAGGTTCAAATTCTGTTTAATTTTATTTTTTGGGGCTGATAAATTTCGTGCGTGTATGGCAGCACCGAAGCCTCACAGACCAGTCCGAATTCTTTAATGAAATCGACAGTGAAGATTATTTGCTGGTTTCAAGATTATTGGATGGAGTATCTAACTCTGTTTCATTCGAGGACATGGAAGACAACTTGACCATGCCGATGGAATCCCATGTGGTTCCTTTTGGTTTGGGTTCCTCTATGGTTTCAAAGCATTATTTAGTCCGAGGCATTTGAAACTGGACTTCGTTGCTGGTAATTTAGAATGGTTGGTTGTGGGAATTCATTGCTGGTTGGCTGCCATGTTTTGTCCTTGCACCATACATGTGCTTGCCTGTGCATGTGCATGTTAAATAAGAATTTGTGTTCATCTGAATTCTAATGAGGATGAAATTTCAAGTTTTTTGTTTTTGTTTTGTGTTTTTTCTGACGAATTAAACTGGTGGGTGCTTGACCTCATATATGTAAGAGGGTATTTCTGTTGTTGGATTAAAAACATACTACTGATATTAGTCTTTTATCACAGCCGTTAATCATTAAAACTATAAGTATGGTGTCCGCTTCTGATGGTCCTATAAATGTTGCAGTGGACACAGATGGCTTGTGGTATTGCAAAAGTAATTGAATGTGCCAGCCCATTCACAGCATGGCTAGCTTGTGATTTATGCGGCCGATGCTCACCCTTCTGAGGATGATGACTGCACGTGGATGACAGGCGGTGGGTACCAAAGCTACAATGTGTATAAAACTCCATAAATATCAATAAGGTAATTACGATTTTAATGTCATTCTATTCAATCTTTTGAATACCACATGTTTGTTCGCACATCTTTTACTCTTTTGGGAGAATTGGAAGTTGATAGATAGGAGTTTTATATGGGAGCTGGTAATAAGTAAGAGTTAAATTACTTTTAGTTGTCAACTCTTACTTTTCAAAAATACCTTTTAGAGTAAATTAAACAAAATTTGAAGATTGCCATTTATGTTTTCACCACATCAAGAATAATCATACAAGACAACTTATTGTTCAATATAGCAACCATTAATATGTAATATATTTGAAGTCACGTCATATATGTTAGATGTTTTACAGCACTTCACTTCTTTTGTATTACAATGAGTAGTTATGGTATCGAGCGTTCTAATGAGCTCTTTAAACTGAAGTTTTCATGTGTTAATTTGTTTACACAATTTCCTCCTTTAATGCTTCACAATGATAAGAGTTTGGGTGTTGTACAAATAAATGGAATGTTAGATGTCTCTCTCTCACTCACACACTCTATATATAGGCAATAATGACTTTGTAGGCATTTAATTCTAGTAGTTTCTATGGATGTTTGATTTGGGCCGTTCAATCTCGATTGGACGGTTGCGGAAATGGTGAGTGCGAGCACCGACAGAGTGTGTGAGCACGAGGGTGATGACGGACGGTGATTGTGGGGGTTAGGGCGATGGCAACCATGGGGGTGAGGGCGACAACTCAGGCGACAACGATGGCTTTCGCAGGCAACGTCGATTCATTACTGGGGAGAAGGGGAAGAAGACTTTTATACGGTGGAAATTCGATTTACTGTCGGGGGAGAAGGGGAAGAAGGGGCAAGCAGAATTTCCTTTGTAATGCAGTGGATTTTTCGTTGAATTAGAAATAAAAATTAAGTCTAACGGAATTTCCTCTACGAGACAGAGGAATTTCCGATGATGAGAAAAAATTAACTAAGTTTAATGGATTTTCCTCTGCGAGGTAGAGGAATATTTGGTGATGAGAAAAAATTAACTAAGTCCAATGAAAATTCCTTTGCCTTGCAGAGTAAAATTTGTTGAACTTAATTTTTATTTTTTTAATTTATTTCGTCAATGAAAATTTCTCTACCTTGTAGAAGAAAATCTGTTGGACTTGGTTAATTTTTTCTCGTTATTGGAAATTCCTCTACCTTGTAGAGGAAATTTCGTTGGACTTGATTTTTATTTTCTGGTTCAACGGAAAATCCACTGCCTTATAGAGGAAGTTTCGCTTGCCCCTTCTTCCTCTTCTCCTTTGACAGTGAATCAGATCTTCATTGTGTGGAAGCCTTCTTCCCCTTCTCCTTGGTAGTGAATCGGCATCGCCTACGGAAGTGATTGTCATCGCCCCCACGGTCACCGTTTGTGCTGTTGCCCTCGTCCCTATTGGTCATTGTCTGTCGTATGCCGCTCACCCTTTTCACAGTCATCCGATCTCGATTGAATGGACACTTATATAAGCAGATTCTGTAGGCATCTACAGAATCCATACCCTTATATATATATATGGCCATGATCTTAAGAAAAAGTAGGCTCTTAACTCTTATTGTATTTGAAGTTTGAAAAAAGTGGGCATTTGTTGTGGTCCCTATTTTATTTTCTTTAAGGAAGGATTTCTTTTTTGGTGGTGACACGTAGTATTTTTCCCAGTGACACCTTAATTTAATTTTTTCTTATAAATATATACATGAATAGCTAAAGGTAATGTATAGATTTTATTGTTACCTGATTATAAATTTATGGTAAAACTTTTACTTAAATTAAATAAATATTGTTCATTGATCAAAAGGTCTTAAAATTTAACATTTTTATATTGATTTCAAATTTTAAGGAAAGGAAGCTTGTGAAACCTTTTGAAACTATCAACACACACACATGCCTTTGTTATTTTAAAGGTGTAACATATTTACTTGCTTAGTTTCATTTTTTTCTAACATTATTCAAGTTGATGCCCATCCCATCTTTTAGATTATGAATCTAAAACAAATATATTTATGCCCTTCGATGTTGACACCTCGACTAACAATAGTTAATGCATTTGATCTTGTCTTATATTATAAGCTCTGCAATCTAGAAAGGTTGAAGTCTTGTATTTAACCCTAGACATACATATCATTAATATCAAATATAGTAAAATGCTCCTTTTGGCATTATCAAGAGCAACTTCTTGTGGCAACTATTTTTTATTTTATTTTATTTTTAAAATTGAAATTGACTTATATAATCAATTAATATATACTGTAATCTTATTGCTTATTGAAGTTTCAATAAGTTCTATATTAATTGTTACTTTCCATCTTAAAATCATTATTTTAAATTTAGTGATAATTGGTCAATTTTAAGATATTTAGTTTAAAAATCAATATTTCTCTAATTTAAGTTAAATTTTCATTATGTATTTATAGTCAACAAAAAACCAATATCTTCACTTCTATCTTCCATTAAAATTTTGAGTAATAGTTAATTGCATGTTATTAGAGAAATAACCACCTACATTGTCTTAAGTTCGAACCTTTTCACATAAATTATAAATAAATAGGAAATAACATGCTTGAAATTAAGTTATCCTAGATTTGGAGATTAGAGACAATTTAAATTGATAAGGAAAATTTGTAGTAGTTCATTCAAATTAGGTGGCACCTATGTACAACTTTTTAATTATCCAACTTGAGCTCTACACTAATTCAGTGTTATTCTTTAACTAATATCTTGTTGTTGCAAACCTTCATGGACAACAGCTTTGCCAAGTCTTCTTATTTTCATCACCAGTCCAATTGGTGCTTGAACTTGACCATAATTCTCATGCTTTACAATTCTTGAATCCTAGCCTTGACAATATTCCCTTGAGGTAAAGATGACAAGAGTGAATGCATAAGCATGATCTTAATTGAGTGGTGGGTGTGAATGCTTTTTATTTTTATTTTTCCTTGAAATGAGAATGAAATGCAAGGAAAATGGTTGGGAAATTGATGAGCATTTAAGTCTTACTTAATGAAGGTTGATGTTCCCATTTTATGGTTAAAAGAGTGATGGGTGGTCAATTAATGCTCTTACTTTGATACATCACTTTTCTAAACATATCAATCCCTAATGTGTTTGTGGTCGGATTGATGAATTAGAAAACTTTTTGATTTGGATGCGTTTGATAATGAGATGTTTCAGCTTTAAACATTATGGAGAGTTAGAAGTTAGTTTCATTACCAAACGAAATTGAATTTTACAGTGAATTGTGAGATGATGATGTATAAGAGTTTGTGTAAAGTTAAAATTGAAGTTGAAAGATCACCATCAAACCAAATTTTGGTATGCCTTAGAATTTAGGATTTAGGGCAACCTTAAACCTTGTTGCCTTATGGATGTAAAAATAACATACTGATCCATTTCTATTGTTGTAAAAATGAAAAATTATCTAATGCCAAAAAAAAGTAATCATATAAATTTTGTTATTAGAGAACTATTGATATATATATGCCTGAAGCTGCTACTTTTGCTTGAATTAAATAAAAATAATGATGCTTGATTTAAATGCCTTACAATTAACCGTTTCGTTAAATCTCAACCATATATTGATCTTTAAATGAAAAAATGACAGTCAGTATTACTTAACTTAATTAGATTAATTTAAAATTTTAATAAATAATAAACCATAATACAGATTAGATAATTCTATTGTATAAATAGCCAGAGTTCATCTGAATAATAATTAAAATGATTTAAAATGCTTGATGGCAAATGTTTTCTTTGATAATGTGAGTGATTTAATGTGCACTCCATGAGGTTCAAATGTGAGGATTAATTAACTTCAAGCAGTGATGTTTTTAATATTAATTGAAGTATTTATGGTTGATCAATTGGCATTTACTGTAATGTTAATTAGTTGATGCCTCAACATCTTCCCTTCCTACCACGTAAGTGGTGATCTGATGGTTGCGAGGTTTTTTTGAAGACTTTGGAGTTGAATTTACACTACAGAAAATATTATTTATTTATTTAAGTTTTCTAAAAGAGACCAATTCTCGGACCTTGCTTTAATACAATTTTAACACATTCTTTTAAAAAAAACACATCATCCTCCCTTCCTGGTTGGGCTTATATAAACCACATGTTGCCTTCAATACCATTATCTTTTGCAAGCTTAGCAGGCATGACCTTCATCTCCTCCTCCTCCTCTCTCTCTCTCATCATCATCATCATCATCATCATCATCAACCCTAATCCTTGTCATTCTCACTTGCTTAGCCATACTTGCTTCCTCACTCCCCTGGGTGGCCCGCTCCGTCGTCACCCTCATTTGGTTCCACTTCGACGACCACTTCGCCTTGCCGTTCAATGACGACGACGACGACGACAACGACGACGACGACGACGACGACGTCTTTCCGGTGACACGTCCGCCGCCTCGACCTCTCGTCACGCCCTCCCGTCTTCGTGTCCGGGTGCGCCTCCACAGGTCGGCAAAGGCGGAGGAGTGCTGCGTGTGCATGTGCGACGTGGAGGTGGGGGACGAGGTGAGCGACCTCAGGTGCGGCCACACCTTCCACCGGGCGTGCTTGGATGCGTGGCTGGACCGCGGCGCGCCCACCTGTCCGTTGTGCAGGGACTGGCTGGGGAGCCGCTGCCGCCGCCTCCGGGAGGACGACGTCGACGCTCTCGGCTGACGTCCGTCACCGATCGATCGACTGCCGTACTGAAACTTCTTCGTGGGTGGTGTGGTGGGTGCAATGCTTCGTAAAGTGTGCGTTTGTGGTCCAGTCCAGCCCTCTCTCTCTGAATCAATGCGTCGACCACGTAATCATTAAAAAATAATTTTAATATGAAAATAACATTTTAACAGTATTATTAGAATATTATTGTCTACATTAAATATAATTGATCAATTAATTAAATTCGTTTAAAAGTAATATTATTAGAGATGATATTTTAGTGATATATATATAAGTATAAATTTTTATATATCATCATTACTATATATATTTTTATCTAATTTTAATATTATTTATTTTATTATTTTCAATTTTTTATAATTGTTGAAGTTAACTCTTTAACCGATGGAACCGAAAATAAATGCACCTTAAATCTTATTGGTGTTTGATTTTGATTGGATTTTTTCTGATCAGTATATTAAGAAAATTTTCCAGGACTACTTTTGAGTTTTAGCATATAAAAGACGTTTGACAAATTTCATGTTCTAAATCAGTATATTAAGAAGATTTTGGAAAATGCTGTAAAAATTTTCGGTAGCTTTGAAAAGTTTTAGTCTCGATCAGATTTATTTATGGTCAAACTATATTGGTCGGATTTTTTATCCCTTACTGACAGGTTTTCAGTATTGATCGGATTTTTTTTTCTAGTCTAAATGCTTTTGATTTCCAACTATACATTAAAAATTACAAAAGATATCATGAAATTTTCTAGTAATTTTAGAAAATTTCGGTCTTACGTACATACATACATACATACATACATATATATATATAGTTGTAAATACTTATGATTAAAAATATTGTAGGTATTGATCTAACCATTTAGATATATTAATTTAAATTTTTTTGATAATAAATATCATATCTAAAATAAATAAATATATTTTTTATAAATATTTGTTTCAAACACAATCTTTAGGATCTATTTGTTTGGGTGATAGTTACTTTGTATCAATGACAATTATATATACTGTTGCAATGTACATTATATTTATTAAATAATTTTAATATTTTATAATAAAAATTACTATCACAATGAATTATATATCTCCTCAAAAAACGTGCACCTCACTTCACCAGATGTCACTTCTAAAACAAACACAACCATAATGTTGAGATAGAGTTTAAGTTGTGAGAAGAAGAGAAGTTCTAAGTCATATGCCATATTATGAAATGGTGAAGAAGAGATTGTAAAGTTAGCAAATTGCTAGGGCATGCAAACTCATTTCAAGGAAATATTCAATCAATATCTTAGGATGTATTCACGAGTAATTTTCTTAACTTCAAAAGTTAGAAAGAACAAAAGTTAAAGTTGATTTCGTAAACGAAATTGAAATTATATAGTAATTTAGATAATAAAAGTATATACATTAAAATTTATATAGTAATAATAACGTTAAAATAATTTTAAAAGTTAAAAAAATTATTCATGCACAGACCTTAAAAATAATAATTGCTAATTAAGGATGAGGACGTACCTTTTTTTTAAAAAAAAAACATCTCAAATCAATCTATATATGAGGTGGCGGTCGGTCTGAATTAAAATGAGAGCTGCAGAGTGAGAAGGGTTAGATGAAAACCTCACAGACAATTAAAAGAACTACAAAATAAAATGAGAGAACTTTGATTGGTAAGGAAGCATAAATGAGAGAGGAGACGGTAATCAATGTGTCTTTCTGTAAGTAGGAATACCACATTTGTCGAAGCAAAAATGAATCTTAGCTTTGATTGGTAAGGAAGCAACATTGGCATAGAGAGCTTGATTATCTGAAAGGAGACCTTGGCCTGCTAAACCATCCGCTCTACACCATTGCATTCCCTGAAAATGTGCTGAATGGAAAAACAAGTTCTAGTGATATTTAATACATGGTTCCACATGGAGAAGTTTGCAAACAAGTGGCATGCGCCTTGTCAGATGGCTGGGTGAAGAGATCTGGAGTCAAGTTCAATCTGAATGTTACTCATGGTAAGATTCAAGCCTCGACAGAGGAGCAAACCATTGTGGAGAGAGAAATTCAGCCTAAATCTCCTCTCTTATTTAAACTGCATGATAAATATCTATCACATTTTTAATTGTAAGTGCCTACACAATCTTATTCTTTTGTTGTTATTATTATGACTTAAGTGTCTTGTGAAGAGGGTTTTTTTTTGGAAAGAAAATAGAAATTAAATAGGCTAGAATGTGATGAAGGAATGCTGGCTTTAATTATTTGGTAGGAATGATATAATAAATAACATTCATAACAGGGGTACCACCACTCTCTTTAATTAGTCTTGAGGCTTCAATTTTTAAACAACTCTTAATCAGTCCTTTTTAAAATCATTTAATCAATTTTGACCTTTATTTCTTGTAGTTCTTAATTGATCTTTAATTAATTGCTAATCACTGATTTAGCCATTTGATCTGTTCTTGGTGCTTAGTTAGCTCTTAATCAATCCTAATCCCAAATTTGATCCTTAGCCTATAATTAACCTTAATTCTCAAATAAACTCCAATTTAGTACTCTCCTTAAATTAATTAACCTTAATCAATCCTATTCTCCAATTTAGGTCCTTCCTCAAATCAATCCATAAAAACATTAATGTCATTAATCTTACTTAACTTTCACTCTTAAATCACTGATTTAGCTCTTCTTGGTCTTTGATCAATCTCAATTAGTCTTTTTAATCCTTAATCACTCATATGATCCTTCAGTCTTTGATCACTAATTTAGTTCTTAATTAAATTCTCAAATCAATCTTTTTTTAGTTAATTATCAATTTAGTTTTGTAATCCATCTTGGTCCTTAATTAATCCCAAATCAATCATTAATTTAGTTCTTTTTTTCCCCAATTTACTTCTAAACCAATTTTTAATTTAATATGGTCTAAAGCTATTTCATTCTGGTTACACCTTGACTCAACCCAATTACCCCTAGTTCGAGCCTAATTCCCTAGGGTTAAGCCCAACTGCACGATTGAATCCCAACCGCTTGACCCTGGACTATCACTGCTCGTGTTCGAACTATGCCTTTCCTAGTTGCCAAAGCTTGAACCGACCCTACGATAGTGGATCATCATCTTCCTCGCATAGAAACCCTAGCGCGTGCCATCCGATGGATGCTCAACTGATTCTACTTGCCATCTCTTCCAAAAGTTGAGATGCCATAGACCCACGGTCATCTGCTTGCCAAATTTATTAATTTAAATTTTTAGAATTTATTTTTAAATTTCGTGAAATATTTTACAACACATTTCACTAATTTATTGAATAAGATCGACTAAATAAAACCTTCTTAGGAAAATAAGATTGATCATGGAGGGCTGCAACATTGAAACTACGGAGGGTTTGTGTTTTTGAAAATGAAAGAAAATGATAAGAAATTGTAAAAAAATGGATTTATTATTTTCATTATTTCTCTTTTTTTAAAATACACAAACTCTCCTTGTATTTGTTAATTAGGTTGAGCTCAACTTTGTAGTTGAAATTTTTAATGAAATCCTTATACCACTCTGTAAAACAGTATGTTAATTATTTTATAGAGCTTTGGCATACCAATTTATAATCTTGGTATACTGAACATTATATCTGCACACTGAATTCGAACAACTTGGTTGGACTTTCCTAAATTTGACATATTGAAATATAATTCAGTATACTGAGAAACACTTGGTTTAAATTTTGACATACCATTGATACAAACAACATACTGATTTTCTAAGTTCTGTAATTCAATATATGGAAAGTACAGTTAAATATGGTCAAATTGTAATATTTATTGACATGACAAAAATATGTAAATTTCTTTTCTCCCTCTTTTCTACAGTATATGTTCTCGCTTTCATCAAGATAAATATATTCCAGCAAGTAGAAAATAAAAGGAAAGAAAGGCTTTGAAGCATTGTTCTATAAGTGCCCGAAAACACTAGTAGACCATAAATCATACCCAACCAAAGTCTTAGCAAGGTAGTTGTCTTTGCTTAACCAAAGTGGTCCATCCGAGACTCACATGAAGATTAGGTAAAACTAAGTGGGTTTCTGAAATTATTAACAGGTGTGTTACCATTGGTTGAGAAATGCCACAAAAACATGGAGCCAATTGGTTCTCGGTAGATGCATTGAAGCACAATATATAGTTAACTAGATATTGAAAGGTCATGCATTGTTTCAATGCAAGCCACAATATCAACACAAAATTAAGGAAACTGGGCTTTATTTCTTTCAAAGTATGTATAATTAAAATTATGCACAATAGTCAAGATTGTAGGTTTTATGGTGTCATAGATATATTATTGATTATTATGTTTAGTTGAGATTATGGCTATTCACTTGTAAGAATAAAAATGTATAATTCAAACTATAACCTCGTAATCAAAGAACAAGTGGATTATGAGATTCTGAAATTTATAAATAAAAATTATCATACACAATCTTATTCAATTTTCATGATAATTTGTCATATTAAAGTTGTTTGTTTCAGAATATTATCACATACTAATCCTATCATTGGTATACCATAAATCTAAAACAAATGATGTCTTAGAACTAAATAAGATCTAAAAATAACAATAATCATGGTTGACTTATAAGACAATGTGAGATAAACTTCATCAGTGAGAGGGGAATTATCATGACACCACCTAAGGTCCCTAGTTTGCTTTATGATACAGGAGTGCAAAGACAACCATAAAAGTTCTCCTAGAAGTAGCAACCCTTGAAGCAGTGTACAACAGTTAATTGGTCAAGCACTCGATTCACCAACAATGGAGTCTCAATCATCTACCATTGCACTTATTTCCAAAGTGGTAAAAAGCAAACATTCATACTTTCATGATGATTTCATATTGAAGAAAAGGTCAAGTTGGCTTATAAAATGAAGTACAACTTCAAGAATTCTAACCAGAAAAAGAAAAATGTTTGAATATTGTATGGTACATCCTTTTAAGACTATTTTGATAAAATACCAAAACAACATGGTGAATAATGCAACAAGTACCTGTAATGCATGGCTCCCGTCAAAAAAGATAAATCATTAAAAATAAACCAAATTGTCAAGGGACAAAGCGATTTCCTCTTGGAGATACTTTGAGAAATTCGCATGGTTGGACTTGGCCATATCTATCAATGGATAAAAAACAGCCATATCCAGAAGGTACAAACCTCACCAGCCAAACCTTACACAGTCCAGAAGTCAGTAGCATGTATCGCAAAAGTAGAAGTTTCATCAGATATCTCAAAAAAACAAAGGTATTTTCGTGAGAATGTTTTGAGAATTTAAAACCAGTTGTTTATCCTTTCCCTGCAAAACATTCTAAATTCATAAGTACCAACTGGGGTTACAGGTGTATGAACCTTCTCAGAGAATTACAATGGTTCTTCTCAATGTCCTCAATGCCAACTAGCTGAATTATATCGAAGATGCATAATTGGCCACAGACTGCCTCCCCTTATAGGCCAATGATTTTTCTGTGCGTATGATTTGCCACTAATTGTTCATCTCCACCATGGTCATGAAAAAGCAATGTCAATACTCCAACCAGACAAAGCACTGACCCTACAAGGAGCTTGTCATAGCGCTCCACCCAGTGGAATTTAATTTGACTAGCACCATAAAATGAGAGAGCCACTAGAGAAGTCATGACAGTTATTGTACTGCAGAGAAAGGATACACATATGGATAAGAAATATGATGACAAAGACAAGGAAGAACATCAATTATCAAAAGAAAAGGCTATCATTAAATAAAACAAAGGACAAGTGCTTCTGTCATATGAGATGCAGTTGTAAGCAGGGAAAAACGATTAGCATGGTCTTGTTGACTACATTTTTTTGAAACATCAAATACACAGTGTGCATTAATAAAAGCTGGAGGTTCTTTTAATCTGTTTAGCCTAGAAAAGGACTTTGTGTGTACGTGTTATCATTGTTGATCACTTGATAACTTTGTTCCCCATGATTATTAAAATTGTCAACTGATAAAATCTCTTCACTAACTGCTGTTTTACCAACAAACGCATATTTATAATGATTTTTTTGAAAGGTGAAAAGCACTAGAAACTCATAACAGACACAGACGTCAAAATGAACCTAACCCATCAGAATCAACCCAAGCCTGACCTAAATAGGCTGATCCAAACCTGACCAACCTGAACTGGTAGGTTGACCCAACCCATATGTTTAAATGGGTTGGGTCTGGGTAAAGAAGTAGTTGACCTACTTGACCCACTTGACCCAATAACCCATTTATATTATTAATAATATTTTGTAAATAAACCTATTTGCATTTTTGAAAAAATATAAGCATTGGATTTGGCAGATCATTCTCATGGATCACATGGACACATTCCTTCTTAATTGATTGAATGTTTTTCTTACCAGCTAGTGGATCCTAGTTTCCATATTTAATAAAGCTGAACTATGTTATAGAATTTATTTATTAACTATAGTTCTTAATGATTCAAAATTATATGTAATATAAATTAGTTGTACAAGTTTAGCTTAAATGGGTCTAGGACGTGAATGACCTACAATCAATATTGATCTGTTTTAACAACTAACCAGCTTGACCTGAATATATATGGCTCAGGTCAGGCTGACCCAATTATTAGTGGGTCAGGTCCAGGTCTTAAAATCAGGTCTTCTCCAAATGGGCTGGGTCAAACCCAACCCAATCCATTTGACATCCCTACATAGTGAGATCGAGGAATTGAATGATTGTTGGTATTGTAATTACAGAAGACTAATAGTGTGAAACTAAAAGCATAATGAACATTATACCAAATCGTATAATAGGTGAGTAAAGCACATGATACCTAAATAGAAGCACAATGACAGCAAGAACCATCATGGACGAAGAGTTTCCAACCGCTAGAAAGACAGGGAGAGTTGTTGCACAAGGAGACAATGCTGGGACAAGCACAAGCCCTGCTACTGCCATCTTCTCCATCTTGTGGTTGTGCGAGTGATTATGTCCTCCCTTTCCATGCATGAAGAGCAAAATATAGCTTCCCCCCAGGACTACGAGCAAAAGGGAAGCAAGCTTATGCACTGTCTCTTCACCCGCAATTGTGTTGGCCATGGTGATTGCCATAATGCCCAAGATCGAAGTTGAGAAGACGTGCAAAAAAGCTCCAAACGCAGCTACACAAGATGGTACGTGAAACAGACAATTACAGAAGGCCCAACTTGCAATTGTTGTTAATGGCTATGGAAAAGTGGCAAAATATAGTCGAAGTTTTTGTTAAAACAGTCTCACATTAATAAATACAGGGAATGAATTAAACTTAATATATAAAGAACTCTTTCACTTATTATCAATTAATTTTGAGATGAAATTTTTACATCATAGTTAATTCATGCATATTCACTTGTGAATACTTGTAGGCATAACAAATTAAAAATAAGTTACAAGTGAGGAAGAATGTTAAAATAATCTACAATGATAAATGTAGAGAATAAATTGAACTTAATATATAAAAAACTCTTCAACTCATTACTAATTAATTTTGAAATAGAATTTTAACAATTTCTAACATCAAATTGTTAACAGATCCTGGAAGTGTGAAATTGCGAGGCATATATATCACAAAGCAAACTAACTACAGGTCATTTACCATTAGAAATTAGGTTTAGATAGTCAAGCCGTGTCCTTCAACCACATTGTCGGTTTACAAGGGGATCTACAATGACGGTTCATTCCACCAAAAAAAAAGGGGGAAAACTCCAATTTCGCAGTGTGGGAGAGATTGCGTGTGCGTGCTTACTGACAAGTAGGGTTCTCGAGAGGGTCCAGCTCTGGGCGCGGGCAACGATGGAGAAGGGGAGCCAGTGCGTGGGGATGAAGGAGTGGAGGAGGGACACGGTGGCGATGCCTCCGATGGTCGACAGATCCTCCGCCGTGAATCCGCCGTCCATGCCAAGGTCGCTGGAGTCGGAAGCCGGAGGTTTGGATCTGTCGCTCCGACGGAGTTTCGAGCGGAGGGGAGTCGTAGATCCGACGTTGGAAGTTGCGAAGTGGAGATTTCTTCAGGACCGTCCTGAATGTGCAATTTTCCCACGTAATTTTGCGTTCACCACCTCTTAAATTCTTGGAATGTGCATTACATACAGTGAAAATCAAATAATAATAACAGTGTTTTAATAATAATAATAATAATAATAATAATAATAATAATAAGAGAATTAATTCTTTTGTGGTACTATTATGGGGGTGTTGTGCTATTTAGCTGAAAAGTAAAATCTGAAAAAAATTTATGGTTAAAATGTTAAAAATTTGGAAAGGAAAAATTTTATTTAATCATTTGTGTACGTTATGAAAATATACGAAAATTTATATTTAATTTTTTAAAAATTTTAAAAAATTTAAATTTTTAATACTTTAACCATGAAATTTTTTTAAAATTTTCTTTTCATTGATTTCCAGAAAGCACAAACCATTCCTTAAAATTACTTTTCTAGTGGTGTTTAACTTTAAGTCATCTTTTTATATATATATATATATATGGTAAAGGAAGACTGATGAGAGATTCAAATTAAAGACATGAAGAAGAAATTCAAAGAATAATGAAAAAGAAATTCAAGAAGACAATAGTATATTAAATACAATGAAAGTGAACTAATAATAATATAACAACAACCATATCTCTTTTTTTTTAATATTTGACATGGTGGGATATTAACCTACGTCAGTTGATTTTACTTTTCATGAGAATTTACTTTTGTTGTTTTTAACATTGCAGTTTCATGGACTAATCCTCACTAGCATATATGCTTAATATGCTTGTTCTACAATGCACTTTATATTTAATTATCAACTTTACAAGGTTAGTATTGTGTAACATACTATCCACCTAATGGAAACGACCATGTATTGAATGCAATCTATGTATGTGCTCCATCTGCAATGCTATAAATACATCTCCATCCTTCACTGCTCCTCCACAGAAAGGAAAAGGTTCTTCAATTACCACTAAATTCAATCAAGTATATTCATCAGTTCATTAGCTACAATATATGGCCAATTCCAAGGCATTCCTTTCGGCGATCATGGTTGATATTACGCTCTCCGTGAGCATGACCATGGCTGCTCGCAGTTTGATCGTGGCCGGAGGAAGCGGCGGTGGAGTGGGGATCGACGGCGGATCTGGTGCTGGATTCGGATCTGGAAGGGGATCGGGATATGCAAGAGCCCCTTTCAAGTACGTCGGAGCTGGCGGCGGAGGTGGTGGCGGAGGAATCGGTGTTTCGGTGCCCGGAGGTGCTGGCATCGGTAAAGGTGCTGGCTTTGGAGGTGGTGTTGGACTGGCTCGTTGAAAAATACGTAATTTGGGCGAATGCATTACGAAACTGCCGTGGACTGGTTCTCTTGAATAATGTGCTACAAGAAAGTGTAATGTAGCGTGTCTTTATACTACAAGTGTTTTGCGTGCACAAATAAGCATATATGTTATCTTCTTTAACTTCAATTTCAATTTAATTTCTAGTATTAAGTTGGGTGTTTTGCTGCGTGCATGGCCCT
>JAMKPZ010002603.1:0-24555 GCA_024699675.1 Amphibolis antarctica
TTCACTATCTTCAAATGGTGGATTACAAGAGAAAGGGAAAGAGAAGAGTGGGATGGCCGACGCACCAAGGGTTGGCTCGGCCTCCTCATACAAAGCTTCTCTTCTAACAAAAATGATCTCTCACAAAAACCCTAATTCCCTTTTGAGCATTTGGATGGCCTTATATAGTGGCTAATCATCCATGACAAAAAGTCCCTTACAAACATAATAAGATTCAATACATATTCAACACCTTGCTGTCATATTCTCCTCTGTTATCTGATCTAACTTCACCTTTCTCCCTATCTGATTTTCCACTTTTTCCTTCCACTTCTTGAAAGCTTGGAAAACTTTTGACTTGTGCATGAGAAAGCACACTCAAACCTTTTGGATATAGTTATCGACGAATGTGACATAATATTGAGAGCCGCCTAATGAACGGACGGGTGTCAGCCCCCACACGTTTATGTGAACCAGGTCTAGCTTACCTGGCTTTGGACTGTGTACCACCCTTGAGAAGTTGACTCTCTTTTGCTTCCCCAAGATATAGTTCTCACAACTCTCCAGACGGACTTCCTTCAGTTTTGGAATTCTTCTGCTGGCTATTAGCACCTTCAGTCCCTTTTGGCCCATGTGTCCCAACCAGCAGTGCCACTGCCCGGACACCTCTATGGCGGCTATCGTCACTACCAACCAGCCATCCTCCTTGCTTTCCACGTCTCCTGCCATAAGGTACAGGGTACCAGTTCTTTGGCCGGTTGCTACCACCCAGATACCCTTGGTCACTTTCCACTTGCCACTTTCAAAGCTGACATGGTGACTCTACTTGTCAAGCTGGCTTATGGAAATGAGATTCTTGGCCAAGTCAGGGATGTACCTCATCTCCTGGAGTCTCCATAGTCCCTACTTCATTTAGATTCAGACTTCACCTCATTTGAGAATGTCCAAACTCGTATTGTTGGTGAGATAAACCTTTTGTGTAGGCATCTCTCGGTAGTTCTGCAATAGCTCCTTCCAGTACATCATATGGAACAATGCACTTGAGTCCATCACCCATGTATTGATCAGACTGTTGGCACAACAAATCAAGGCGTCACGTGCATCATCTGCTAGCGCATTCACATTGGCTCCCTTGGCAACAAATCAAGGCATCACCTGCAGCATCTACGTCTGGTTCCAGACACTTTGACCAGAAGTGTCCAAACTTCTTGCAATTCTAGCACTTGATTTTCGCACAACTTTTGCTCCTACGGTGTTCTTTTTTCTGGTAGTCGGATCTTCGACCCTTGGACTACCTGTGCCCCTTGCTCTCTATGTTGTGCGCTGATGTTGATGTTTTTCTGCTACTCTTCTAGTGGATATCCTCATTCAACACCAAATTCATCACCTGCCCCATGTCCAGCCTTCTGTATCCCAAAGAGTTTCTCACGGAAGTCACCACGCTAGACTAGCTCCCTGGTAGTGATGACAACAGGATCAACGCTTGGACTTCATCGTTGAACACGATCTCTAGCTAAGTTAGTATCGTGTTGAACTCATTCATGTGGTCGGCCATCGACGTTCCCTCCTGCATCTTCATGTTGAAGAGTCTGTGCATAAAAAGTATCTTATTGGATGTCATTAGCTTCTCGTAGGTGTTAGACAGGGCCCTCATGAGTCCAGCCGTTGTCATCTCCTTAGTAATATTGAACAATATGTTCCTTGCCAGCGACAACCTGATTAGTCCTAGAGCTTTTTAATCTAAAAGCTCTCACTGCTTCTGCTCCATCTTCTCTGGTTTCCTTCTTGATAGTGGCTGATAGAGATTCTTTTGGTACAGACTTTCCTCCATCTGCATCTTCTAGAATCTGAAATCTCTTCCATCGAATTTGTCGACTCCGTGCTTCCTCTCCTTTGCCATCATGAACTTCTTCAAGATTTTGGATGGAACTATCCAGCTGCCACTTCCCTATAGCCGATTGTCGCTTCTCTTGCCGGGTGTTTGCTCTAGACAACCACCTACTGCAAATGGCACTCTCCTTCAGATGCTGCTCTGCTTAGCTGGTTGCTGGTTGGTTCTGCCCAGTAGCTAACTCCTCCACCTGTAACTACGTACCTACTTTGTGTTCTCAAACGACACTCTCACTTGACCTAAAAGCTCTGATACCAATTATTGGGAAAAACATGATCCCTTTGTGACAACATCACGATCACCTAACGCTCATCAACCCGTATGTATCCCAACAACGTGCATCTCCTCAGATTGCTCACTAGTGAAAAGACTCAAGCTCTCTCTCACAATTTTGTCATAGGTGGAAGAAAGAGGGAGAAGGAAGAAGGAAACAGATGCAAGGATGTACGTGGTTCGAAAAATTGCCTACTCCATGGGGGTGCTAGTGCTATCTTGATCTTCATGCTGCCAATAGGCAAAACACATGAACTGATCACTCTACACTTTCCTCCCACACTTGTGCTGTCATGCTCTCCTCTCTTGCAGCAACTATCTCAACAAGACACGTTACACCCTTTATATAGGGACACACAAGAGAACCCTAAAAGATGAATATGAGAGGACCCTTAATCTTAACGTCAGCCTCGAGCTTATCACTACCTGCCAGCCACATGGACACACTCGGTTATCGGATCTGCAACTGCCTGCGACCCGTCTCTAGCCACACCTGTCCTTTAGGTGGTTGTTGCTGGATTGACTCGGCTACCAGTCCTCCTGGGTTGGCTGCTGCTTGACTAGCCAGGTCAAGCTACCGCTTCGCTGATCTTCGGCTCCTGTCCTCTCATAGCTCTATGCCAATTCGTAGACTTATCTCCGTATACTTACAGCCATAATCTTAAGCCGTAGACTTAAGGCCGCAAGGTTAAGGTCCTGCGTTCTCACTCCTAACCCTCTGGACAACCTGGATACTCGATACCCGGCTGTTGCCCTATGATCCTGGCATTTGCCTTCTCTCTGGTAGAAGTCCGCTCTTCACTCTGCAGCTTGAACACTTCAGTACCCGGTTGCTATTATGCGGCTGCCACCTCATAGACCTAATTATTGCCTACTCTTTGGCGGAAGACTGTCTCCACACCCTACAGCCCCAACAACCAGCACTATTAAACAAGTGATAGGTTCACTACTGATTGACTTGTAGGGCAGTAGCCACGTACTTACCCAGAATCTAGGTCAGAGCCGAGTATGGGGGTCAACAAAATACCCCTCCCTAAGCAAGGTTGCATGACTATGGTGGAAGGAAACTGACGTCCTAAGGTTGAAAGACCCTCACATATGATGGAACCTGCAAGACAACTTAGGAGTTGGTGAGGGATAGAGCCAGGTTTCAAATGAGTGTACCTAGTGAACACCTATGACTCATCAGAGGGGAAGGCTCTCCTAAAAGGTGCATCAAGAGAGGTCCTTGGGGCTCTAGAGAAGATGCACTAAAGATTGCGAGGGTTGGACTTATACTCTCGAAAGATTCATCAAGAGATGCCTAAGGAGTGCCTTGTCATCTCTTGTGTGGATGGAATGCAGAGGCACATGGGCTTACACTTCTGGTAACGTAATCGGAAGCTGCTTGTTTCGCTTTTACACAACACTTGTAATTCAATTCTTATAAAAATTGTGTGTGAAATATTTTAATTCACCGCAAGTGCATAGGTTCAGATATAGTTAGTGTGCAAGTATGGGTTTGTTCACAGAGATTAGTTTTGCATGGTGTTTAACTAAATTGGTGTATTCAATTAATAGAACAAATGATTAAATATCTTTTAAGCAATGTCATAGTTGCTCTATTCCAATTAACCGCTAGGATGCTCTTTAATTACCTATTGCATCATACTTTCTAGAGAGTTCTTTCATTAACTTTAATTTATTCACCACTCAGAATATTTGGATTCTTAACTTAGCCTTTTAGTAAATGACATGAATTTTATACTGAAATATGCTATCTAGTGAATTTTACTTCCAAACATTTAATTCTTCTTAAGTTCTAACATTATACATTTCAGTTTGCATAAAATTTATCATTTTGCACAAAAAAAGTACTTAACCCTCTAGCTAGCTCGTGGGTAAATGTCTTCGCCCTCGAACATACTCGAGGGTTGTGCTATAATTGTGAGTTTTAGATATAAAAACAGTATGATTCAAATTAGCTGAAACTTCTAAGAGTTGAATAATTATATTTTTGGTCTTTTTAGATATTTTAAAACACGACAAACAATACAATGCATGAAACACAATATAGTACAAATAACCTGTAAAATTAAAGTGCAACATTCAACATTATAGTAAACATAAAAACAAAATCTAATTACCGTAACTAAGTTGATAAAGTGTGTTTGTAGAATCGAGTGTAAATATAAAGGTAAAGTAAAATAAATAAAATAAAAATGGAAAGAACACCTAATGCTTCATTGTAATTTCTTCCTTCGAAACTTGCTTAGGCTAGGAACTTCTCTTTGTCTTTACTTCCAGTCCACCAGGTCATCAATCTGGTATACCTTCCTTTCGACCTTGTAGTGAGATTTTGGACGTCACTCTGCAATTACACCAATGAACAGAGGAGGAAGTAGATGGTGTCGAGAGTCTCTCCTTCAAGGATACACTTAGGTTGAGAAAAGAACAGCAAATACACTATGTGAATGGTTGGAGAAGAGGAGGTCGTCAATCTCCTCTTGGAAGAGATGAGTGGGTGGAAGATGGAAGATGGAGAAGATGGAGAATGCTCTGTAAATGGTGGATGGAGGAAGAAGGGGGGGCTAGTTTGAAGGCTACAAAATTGTTTTATAGAGGGGAAGAATGGCAGTTCATGAGCTAGTAGTTAACGTGGTGTACATTCGAACGTGTGAGATCATCCCATGCAATCCACTTCTTTAACCTGTCCATCCATGTTCTTCATGGTTGAGCTTTAGCTGGATTGAATTTTTCAATTCTGCTCTTCTACACATTTCCCTACAATTGCTCAGCGAATTATTCTACATATACTTAAAGAATACCTTCGTGAAATACATCATATTACAGGAGAAATAATTCATAACATTTAAACTTTAACTATAATTGCAATTGCTATTACATCAATGAAATTCATCACATAGAACAAACAAGGTGCAGGCTTGAGGGTAATCTAGTTTACCCTCATGTAAGTTCGTGGGTAAACGACTTAACCTTTGGACTTATCACTTAGACATAAATCATGATTTTTTCTGTGGATTAATCACTTAATTAGCAACCTAAAGAGTCAATTATCAATCATTCATTGCTTTCTCAATAGGTAATCAACACAAACATAATTAACGACTCAAAACTTAATTCATGCATCATTAAAGTGAATAAATGTGCATAATGCTCAAAAGTATAGTTAACCTTGTAATCATCATAATCCAATGCAAAATGCAACTAAAACTCAATAAAACACATGAATTAATATTAATAAAATGCACACTTTTGAGTTTGAACAAATCCCCCATACTTAAGTTTTGCTAGTCCCTTAGCAAAATACTAAAATAAAACTATAAAAACTATGAATGTAATAAAGACTGCTAAATAAAACTAACTAAAACTATGCTAGGCCACTTTTGTAGGGAACATGACTATACTTAGCAGGTGCAGTAAGCCTTTAAACCCCTAGGTTACCCTAGTGGCAGAGTTGTATCTCCGGAGGGTTTTTAGTGGATACACCCACAAAGTCCAAAGAAATAAATAAAAATAACAAGAGAGAGAAAGAGGGAAAGAAAGAAGAGAAACAGAATCAACCCAATGATCGTTTGAATCACTTGTTACTAGAACAATTTCAAGGGAATGAGGTGGCTCAGTCTTACAACACTACCTCTCCTTGCCCTTAAATTGAATAGACTCATTTTAAAATGTGAACAAAAAGTCACCTATTCATGAGAACCATCTGTCTTGTGCAAGCAAGAGGAATTCACACCTTTACTACTCTCAATTAGAAATTAAATCATTAAAGTAGGCACACACATCTCACCAACAAAAGAGGGTAATTTAAGATACTCCCTTCCTTTCTAAGATAATGGAAAATACTTTGGCCGATAGACAAGGGATAAGATAATAATATACCATCACTTAGAATGTTAACTTGTTGATATAGTATCATTCTACTTCATTCTCATATCCCAAATTACTTTAAATATTTCCCTTTTCTACTCATATTGACATTGATCCCTTAAGTTTTCTGATTTTTTTTTCATTTTTTTTTTCTATTTTTATTTTTATTTATAGTAAAGTAAATGACATAACTAACATTGCATTCTTAGAACTAATAAATGACCCATAGTTAATTAATTTCACCACCTTATATCTCCATAGCCTAATTCCCAAATGAACTCTATGGTGCATTAAAGTTCAAACCCTTGCTACCTTCCTTCACATCACCTCTAACTCAGAAAAGTTTGGGAGATATCTTAAGATAATGCTCACCAAAATGGAAAATTTTCATATCATGATCATTTTTATGGTGGCACTCGGCAGAGGTTATCTCTCCACTCAAACAAGATAATGAGAAAGAAAAATAATTCTCTTTAGAAAACTAGGTTAATAAGGCATTAATTCAAATGAAACAGGAAGACTCAACCCATTGCACAAGTTAATTTGAAATCTATCTCATCTAAGGGCAATAGGTTATTTGGAATTGGCTCTGGAAATTCTCTCTCAATATAATAGGGTCTTCCCAGTAATTCTAATAGCAACACTTGAAACTTATATTCCTTAAGGTTTGTTCTTAAGAAAAACATAAAAGATATAAAAGATGTGAAAATTACAAAAAATCACAAATATCGGAAAAGAAAATTTGTTTAAAATTTGAACATTTTTAACATACTTAAGCATAATGAAACATAAAACTGAAACATAAACCTTCCCCCCATACTTAAACTTTGCATTGTCCTCAATGTAATTGGAAAAGTTTAGTATAGAAAGGAAAATTCATATAATAAACATCCCTAACATCAAACATGTAAATGTGATGCATGTTGAATAATGCATTGAACTTAGTAGGATAAAGCATGTGAAATGCATAAGTAATGCTGTAGAAATTAAGTACCAGTGCTATGCATCAATAAAATATGTTGATAAGGAGGTGATATTTTCTCAGAAACAAAGAAATAAAATAGTGCTCCTATATAGCTATGCTTGTGAAATTGTAATGGCTCACAAGAAAACTAGGTGGTTTATGAACAAACACTACCAAACTATAGCCTTACTAGCTTAAGTTGAGTGGTGTTGCTCATCCCCTCTATGAGCCATATGCCCATCAGGTACACGGGGATTTGACATAGATTGACTTGGAAGAGCACCTTTGTTTCTTAGGTTCAATGAATTAGATATTTGGTTCAATTGTGTTTCAATTCTTTTAATAGCTTAATCATGTGCAATAATTTGGGGATTTGATTTTAATGTTGAGTCTACTTTTTGCATTGTTAATTGTTTCTCAAAATTTTGATCATGAACAGGTTGATTATGGTTTACATTTAAAGAACTATTGTTCATTGTGTTTTGTTCAATAAAAGGTTGTCCTACAAGTTGAGGTGGTTGTTGGCCTAGGTTTTTCCATGAAAAATTAGGATGGTTCCTCCACCTAGGATTATAAGTAGGATTGAAATTTGAGTTGTTACATTGATTATAAAATAAAACATTAACATCTTTAGAGTCATTTAAAATAGGACAGTTTTCTACAACATGGCCTATGACAAAGCAACTTGTACATTTAGGCATGGTAGGCTCAGCCTTTTGTTTAAGTTGTAACTCATCAATTTTATGCATCAAACTAGCCATCTTAGCTTCTAAGGCAACATGTGGTTCAACAACATGGACACCCCTCAAGGTAAGAATTTGTTCCTAACTTACTTTAGTAGCACTCTCCCATTGGGCAGTTCTTTTGGCTAGATCTTCTAAAAATTTCCAAGCATTATCTATTCGTTGGTTCAAAAATCCATTTTGACTTAGAGATTCTAAGAGTGTCTTTGTGTGATAATCAATTCCTTCATAAATAGTTCGGATTTGGGTCACTCTCTCTACTCCATGATGTGGGAATTGAGCTAGGAGATCACAAAACCTTGCAAAATATTTCCAGAATGGTTCTCTTGGTTTCTGTCTACAATTTAAAATTTCATTTTTCCTTTTAATTGTGACATGCATTGGATAGTATTTTCCTAGAAATTTAGAATAGAACTGATTCCAAGTGATAATTGAATTTGGTTGTAAACTATATAACCATCTTTTTGCACTATCTTTTAAGGCAAAAGGCATATACCCTAATTTAATTGCATCAATAGTCATGTTTGGTACTTTCATCATATTACAAACTTCATTAAATTCTTTTAAAAACCAATAAGCATCTTCTTTTTCAAATCCATGAAATTTTGGTAATTGGTTGATGTAATTGGAGTTTAATTCAAATCTGTCATTAGGACATTCAGGTAGTGTTATGCAGGAAGGTTCATCCATTAAATTAGGGTAAAACATACTACCTATTGTTTGTTCTATAGGTTGATCTTGCTGCAGGGTAGCCATAATTGTTTTTCTTGTAAGTGTTCTGACTAACCTGTGAGATAAATCTCTAGACCAACCTGACATACAACATTTAAATGTAAAAGAAGATTTGCTTGTGTGCCGTCATTAAATGAGCTTTAGCTGTTATTTCATGTTGTCATGCAATAGGTACATTTGTTTATAATAATACCACAACTGTAGTAAATGATATAAAATTTCAAATTTTTAAAAAATATGCAACGAAATAACAATGATCATTTAGATTTGAGCACAATACAACAGAGACGTTCCAAAAGAAATAAAAACATTGCACAAGTGTTCAATAGATGAATTTTTGAAACAACCCACAGCCAGGTGCGTGGGTAAACTAGTTTACCCTCAAACTAACACGTGGGTAGACAGAAAATATTACACACAATGTTGCAAAGTGTTTGCGTAGGGAATTAATTCATGGAACCACACTGCAGAAACAGGCAAGGATAATTGATGAATAAGTTCAATATTGTAGCCTCCATTAAACAGTTGGATCTTGTAATAATAGAGAACATCCCAAGCATAATAAATAAGAGTGTCTCCATTGATGAAACAGAAACCCTTGATTTTTCCTACAAAAGGCATGTCAGGTGTTCCCAGATTTTGTAGTTGCAATTCAATGTAAACTCAATTCCATTCCCATTTTTCAATGTCTTGTACTCTCCAAATTTCAAATTTCATATCATCATCCCACCATCTAATTAAACTTAGAGATTCAGGCTCTCCATTGGTTCCCCCAAATACAGCCAATTCAACTAAATCATAAAATGAATTTGACAGTGCTCCCATAGGGTATGGGACAGGTAAGAGCTTCATTGATTCATCTTCAATATTAATGGCAATGACTGTAATCTCATTAATAAATGTACGGGTATAGCTTGTTATCAAGTAAATAACTCCATTGATAATCACATGGTTTTTGTTGTTCGTTGGTCTTCCTCCAAAATAAACTCTTCTGACAGGTTGCCAATGGTGTTTGTCAAAATGATAAACCAACAAGTATTTCCAATCAATCCACATGCGAGGTTCTTCCCAACAAAATAATTTGTGCATTATCCTCTTATTAGTACCCTTAAATGTCAAGATTGCACCTGAATCAAGCAACACAAGCTTGTCTCTGTTAGGGTTTGGGAGTACTAATTCTATATTTGTAGCAAGGTTCTTAATCCCAATATCAGATCTGTTCAAAAATTGTTTTCCAAAATATTTGAAAATAATTAGTCCACCATTACAACCTAAAATATTTTCAATTCCCTCCAGTGATATAGGTTGAATTCCTGACTCAGAATCAATTTCATGATACAAATATCTTCTTGAACGTGCATCATACCAAATCACTCCATTGATTGTATTTCTCATTTTGTATGCTTGGCAGGAACAAAAGTAATGCTCTAAAATGAATGCTCTGACACTCTTGCTCACACAACTTAGTTTGCATATTTCTCTCGTTGGCAAATAGCTTAAAATATCGTGCAAGATTTCTATAGGAATCTCCATTGCTCACTAAAATTCATTAAACCCAAATAGTACATTGAATCAGCAATTAAACTCAACTCGATACATCTAATAATTATGAAGTAAATGCACAATGTACGAGCATTAATATGATTGGAAATGATTGCTGCATAATAAAAATTTGAGGGCAAGAAAATATCGTCTACTGTAGCTTACCCTCAGACTAAGTTCAAGGGTAATGGTATTTACCCTCAGATTATCTTGTGGGTAAACCCGAAAACTTTTAATTAATTATGGATCTTGCCATCTGACTGTTCGATTACCCGATTAATCTTATAAAAATCATTAAGGCCTTATCATGCATTAACCCTTTTTCTCACGACCTACATTCACAATACTCTCCTCCTCCCATGATACATCATGGCTTCCACCTCCACTACTCCTCCCTCTGCTCCAGCATTAAGATACGAATGGATTAAGATGCTGAACTTCAAGAAGTTCAAGATGAATGCTGAAATGTGGCATAACGAAGGGAAGCACAAGCTGAAAGCCGTAATCAAAGAACAAGAATTGAAAACGGTAAGAGAGGATACTGTTGATTGTTTAAAAAAGAGTAGGGAGGATGGTATTGTAGTGCCAACCTTCCTAAAAGAAAAGATAGCCTCTCACATTGAAAGAGAGGTAGGGCAGGAGCAATTAGCTCACCTTAAA
Organism: Amphibolis antarctica; assembly: GCA_024699675.1. NCBI lineage: Eukaryota > Viridiplantae > Streptophyta > Magnoliopsida > Alismatales > Cymodoceaceae > Amphibolis > Amphibolis antarctica. Next base: position 10,658 of record JAMKPZ010002603.1, read on the forward strand.
AATTGATTAGCACATGATTTGATTAGAAGAAAGTCCATATTTTGGTTTCATAGGGAGGTATTTTGTTTAGCCACCAACAGGTCTATAAAGATTAAAACTAGGACTTATTTTTGCACCTTGTGGCAAACAATAACAGCTCAGAGGTCCTTATCAACTGAGGATTGGATGATATTATTGAAATTCGATTAGTTTGAATTGACCTCATTCGAGTGGCATAAGGGTAGTGTAAAAAGAGACTATACCAAGGAGAAGATATTGGATGACTTGAAGTACCAGTTGCAACACTTCAAGACCAAAGTGGAAAGAGAATTTATCACTCTCTCTATAGGAGTTGCACAGACTGTTAGTGATTACACTCAGTAGGCTTGGCAAGATGAGTGTGCAATAAGGCCTAAAAAGATTGTGGATCAGTAGAATGTTTTGACCAAGGCTGAATTGTGGTTTATGAAGGTTGTTCACTCCATCATCCAGGACTTAAACAGAACTGCAGTAGTCACAGATGATGTATTTGCATGCCTCCTTGAAGATAGAGATGAGAGGGAGCAATATGAAATCTACATTCAGACCTACCTCTCTCTAGGGGAAAGCCAAGAAGTGGCTGAGATTGCCTCTCAATGTGCCTTATATGAGTGGAGGCAGCACACTACAGAGCAGGCTGCCCATGCTACTAAAATGGTAGAAGTTGAGGCCCTCCAGAAGGCAGCTGAAGTCAAAGTGAAAGAAGAGCCTTGGGAGGCTGATTTTAGAGCATACAGTGAAATGATGGCAAGTCCATCTAAGCCCAAGAGGTTGAGAAGGTAGTTGAAACACCTCAACTTCATGTGAGTAGTGAAGAGTGGATAGAAACAGATACTGAAGATGAAGAAGAAGAAGAAGAAGAAGAAGAACAACAACAACAACAACCACCACAACAAGTAGAACCAACACCACTACAACAACAAGAGGAAGAGGAAGAGGAAGAGGACGTCATTCCAAGTATTGGATAGGAGGAAGGGCAATTTGAAAGTAGTGATGATGAACTCACCCTGGGGGAGTTCATTCATCAATACAGAATGGCCAACCCTCCTCCCAGAGAATCACCAGTCCACAAGGAAGCTCCTCTAGAAGGAGAAGTGGAAATACAAGTAGAGATGCAGGTAAACTTAGGGTTTTAGGTTTAACTATTTGTTTGTTCTTGTTTCTTTTTAATTTCTCCCTTTAAGTGATTTAAAATGTTGATTTGTCAATTTCAAGAGGAAGGAATTACTGTTGGAGTAGTAGTTCCATTTTTGGAACCCTAAGACAGTGAAGGGGTGAATCAAACCATCCTTGAAGCCATTCAGTTTGCTTCAGAGGAGGGTCACGTAATAATTAAAATTGCATTCCCTTCATGTCTGTTTTAGGTTTTTATAGTTTTTACTTTTTACTTTTTTCTTTTTTAGTTTTAAGTTTTTTTTTTATATGCATGTGTTTATATGTTTTTCCCCCCCTTTTATATATATATATATATATATATATATATATATATATATATATATATATATGTTTATGTTTATTTCTTTTTTTTTAGTGTGAGCTAACTTCCTCAGAGAAGGAAGGAGAAAAAGAAAAAGAAGGACAAGAGGAAGAGGAAAGAGCTACCAATAGTCCTCCAGCCTCAAGTCCAATGCAAGTTGATTTTGATTTAGGGCAGATAGAGATTTCTGTCGAGCAACAACCAAGATTTGGTGGAGAAGAAAATAGAGCATTAGTGATCTATTCTCCACCAACTGAGCCACACATAGCTATTGCAGAAGCATCAACTCCATCCTCCACCCCACATGTAGAAGCACAAATTCAGTGATTTTCAGAGATTCTGAGGCTTGGGCTAAATTCTAGGCTATTAGGGTTTATGATATTCTTTTTAGTAGACCAGTGGATTTCGATTTCATCCATGAAATCAAGGACTTACTGGAGTTTCAGGGGTTGTTGAGAATTATCCCTAGATCAGGTAATAATTTCAAAGCTGAGAATTTAGTTCTTGCATTTTACTATAATTTGCATGAGGAAGATAGAGTTTTTGTTACCAATGTTACTGATGTGAGCTTATATTTAACACCTGAATTCTTATATGAAAGCTTAGGATTAAGGGATGAGGGTGTAGAGATTTTAGAATCCTCTACAATGGCAGATTGGTCAGAACAGGATATGAAAAATTGCATGGCCATAAACCCTCAGACTAACTTGTTTAATAGGCTGAAACAAATGACACAGAAAGCTCATATGGTTGCCTTAATTCTGATTAGAACAATATATCAAAGATTCAGACATGATGTTGAGTTGTCCGTCTTTGTAAAGATTGCAACATATGTAGTATTAAATAGAATTCAAGTGAACTGGTACAGAGTTTTCATTTCCAAGATCACAAGCATCAAAAAGAAATTATTCTATGGTGATCTCATGTATCAGTTGATGTCTAGTTCCTCTGATTTATTAGCTTGGGCAATTAAAAAGTTGAAATCTAGAGTGTTAACTGCCAAGGACCTGAAATAGTTTTCTGTAGAGGATCAACCGACATCTCAGATCCACAATGAACAATCTACATCTCAATAGAGAAGATCAGCCTCAGTATCAGAGAAGGTGGACACTGTGCTAGATCAATTAGCAGCTCTCAAAGAAGAAGTTGCAGAATTGAAATCCAGACTGCTAGAGCTGTAGTTAAAATTTTCTTCTTTTGATGGTGATGTAATTCAAACATTTGGGGAGAAAACTCCCTCATGTTGTACCCTTTAACATTTTAAATGAAACTTGTTTTAAGAATTTGACTTTTGTATGCTATGTTTAAATGTGTTTTAAATTTGAGCAAATGCCATGGTTTTATAAACCGTTGAGAAATTTTCAATTCACATTCTGATGGATAAATATTCACAACACTCGTTCAATTAAACCATTTTAGAGAAATTAAGTGTTTTATGAACACACTTGTTTCGGTCGTGCAATTCTATGAGTTGCATTCTTCTTTTAACTTTTCCTTCATTAATTCATCAAATTGTATTTATCTTTAAAAATCAATCAAATTATAACCTTTAATCTCACTCGGATGATTAACATTGTTTAATTTCAGTAAATTTTATACTTAACAATTGCATTTTCCAGCAAATAAGACCATATTTGGTTCACAGGGCAATAACCCTCGCATAAGTCCATGGGTAAACCCGATAACCCTTGGACTTATACAAGGTTTATCCCCACAATGCTTTTTTTTAAAAAAAAAATTATGACACAACTCGAGGGTAAATAAGATAACCCTTGAGCTACTTCGAGGGTACATAGGATAACCCTCAAAGTGACTCCAAAATAGAACATAGTAGTGGTTCGACTAGAAATTTTTACAAAATTATATATTGTATTATATTATTATTATTATTATTATTATTATTATTATTTTGTATTCTTTTACTCTCCTTCTAAATCAACTAACTCTACCTATTTTCTCTTTGAAAATTTTAGAAAATGTTTTAATCTTTGACCATTAACTTTAAAAATTCCATGACTTTAAGGATCTTCCAAATCAACTGCTTCATAAGGATAAACATATTTAATAACAAATGGACCAGTCCATCTGGACTTCAATTTTCTTGGAAAAGAGTATAGTCTTGAACTATATAATAAAACTTCTTGTCCTTTTTCAAATATTCTATGTAAAATTCTTTTACCATGCCATGCTTTCATCCTTTCTTTAGCTATTTTTGAACTTTCATAGGCCATATTTCTTAATTCCTCTAATTTCACTAATTGCACTTGTCTATTACTACCTACTATTTTTATACTTAAATTTAATTTCTTAAGTGCCCTTAATGCTTTATGTTCTAATTCCATAGGTAAATGACAAGCCTTTGCATATACTAATTTATATGGAGTTGTCCCTAATATGGTTTTATAAGCTATTCTATATGCCCAAAAAGAATCATCTAACTTATCAGACCAGTCCCTCCTAGTGGTGTTTACTACTTTTTCTAAGATTCCTTTAATTTGCTTGTTAGCACTTTCAACTTGTCCACTGATTTGAGGATGGTAAGGGGTAGCTAACCTATGTAACACTCCATATCTTTTCAATAACTTCTCAAAGTTTTTGTTACAGAAATGAGTTCCCTTATCACTAATAATTGCTCTTGGAATACCAAATCGAGACAATATATTGGATTTTAAAAATCTCATTACTATTATAGAGTCATTAGTTTTAGTAGGAATTGCCTCTATCCATTTGGTTACATATTCTACTACCAAGAGGATATAAACAAAACCATTTGAATTTGGAAAAGGTCCCATGAAATCTATACCCCAGACATCAAAAACTTCTACTTCTTGAATAGGATCTAATGGCATCATATTTCGTTTGGTAATTCTACCACTTTTTGGCATTGAGCACATTTTTTACAATATTCATATGCATCTTTAAACAATGTTAGCCAATATAGGCCACTATGAAGCACTTTTAAAGCAGTCTTTTTAGCTCCAAAATGTCCTCCTGTGAGTTGATCATGACAAAATGACAACGCTGATTGAGTTTCTATTTCTGGGATACATCTCCTTACAATCTGATCAGGGCATTGCTTAAACAGGTAAGGATCATCCCAAAAGAAATATTTAACCCTCGAAAAGAACATTTTCTTGTCTAAACTAGACTAGTCATGAGGTACTAAACCCATAGCCAAATAATTAACTATATCAGCATACCATGGGCAGGAGTTTAGCATAAACAATTGTTCACTTGGAAATGTGTCATCTATTGGTAGATTAGATAGGAATGAAGCATCTAACCTTGACATATGATTTGCCATAGTGTTTTCACAACCTTTCTTATCCTTAATTTCCAAGTCAAACTCTTGCAATAACAAAATCCATCTTATAAGCCTTAGTTTAGCATTTTTTTAAACTAACAAATACTTAAGTGCTAAATGATCAATGTAAATGATAGTGTGACTACCTATTAGATAAGACCTATATTTTTCTAAGGCAAAAACCACTGCTAGAAATTCTTTTTCAGTTACATTGTAATTGATTTGTGTTTCGTTCAATGTCTTACTAGCATAATATATTACTTTTGGTAGTTTGTCTAATTTCTGACCCAAGATTGCACCTAAAGCATAGTCTGATGCATCACACATTAATTCAAAAGGTTGAGACCAATCGGGTGCATAAACTATAGATGAAGTGGTCAGGGCTTCTTTAAGACAATTAAACGCTTTTGTGCATTCCTCATTAAATTCAAATTGTGCATCCTTAATTAATAATTGAGTTAAAGGTTGAGCAATTTTACTAAAGTTTTTAATAAATCTTCTATAAAAACCAGCATGTCCTAAAAATGCTCTTATATCTTTAACTGTTCTAGGAATAGGTAAATTAGATATTAATTCCACTTTTGCTTTGTCAACTTTTATGCCTTTAGCAGAAATAACATGTCGTAAGGCTATTCCTCATTTAACTATAAAATGGCATTTTTCCCAGTTTAATACTAACTTTTTCTGTTCACATCTCTCTAACACTTTTTGTAAATTACTTAAACATTTTTTAAATGAGTCCCCATATATAGAGAAATCATCCATAAACACTTCTAAAAATTCATCTATAAAATCCGTTAAAATGCTTGTCATACATCTTTGAAATGTAGTAGGTGCATTGCATAGCCCAAAAGGCATACAACTAAAGGCAAATGTTCCAAAAGGACATGTAAAAGTTGTTTTCTCTTGATCCTCAAGTGAAATAGGGATTTGGTTATCACTTGAATAGCCATCTAGGAAACAATAGTACTCATGCCCTGCCAATTTTTCTAACATTTGATCTATAAAAGGCAATGGAAAGTGATCCTTCCTAGTTGCTGCATTCAGTCTTCTGTAATCTATACAAACCCTCCAACTAGTTTGAACTCTTGTTTGAACTAATTCCTTGTTGTCATTTTCCACAACTGTTATCCTAGATTTTTTTGGTACTACCTGAACTGGACTCACCCAAGAACTATTAGATATTGGATAAATTATATCATTGTCTAGCCATTTTAAAATTTCCTTTTTAACAACCTCTTTAATATTTGGATTTAATCTTCTCTGTGGTTGCCAAACAGGTTGAATTTCAGATTCTAGATTAATCCTATGTTGGCAAATAGTTGAACTTATACCTTTTATGTCTAACATCTGCCATCTTGTTGCTCCTTTATGCTTTCTCAACACTTTTAAAAGATTTTCTATTTGTATTGATATTAAATCAGAAGCAATGATGACCAGTAGATTCTCATTTTTCTCCAAAAATGCGTATTTTAAATTTTTTGGAAGTGGTTTCAGTTCAAGAATAGGGTATTATGAAATTAATGACTTGTTATCATTTTTGAATTGTTCTTTGTTTACGTCCATAGTCTTAGTTTGCTCAGATATTTCCTCTTTCAGCATTTCTTCAGTTGGTATTACACATCTTTCAACATGATCTAATTCGTCTACATTTTAGTCCTCATCTATTTTAAAAGTTTCGATTAGATTAACTTTAAAGTTTTAAATTGAAAATCTTTAAAATTTTTCTTAACCCCACTGAAAATATTCAGTTCTAATTTTTGATCACCCCAAGCTAATTCCATCCAACCATTTCTACAACTTATGCAAGCATTGGCTGTAGCTAAAACTGGTCTTCCTAAAATTATTATAGCTTGATCTTGAGTTATGTTTGAAGCTTTTGTTTCCATTACAGTGAAATCAATAGGGTAGACAAACTCCATAACCCTTACTAAAATATTTTCCACTTTTCCTAAATGTATTCTTATGGATTTATTTGCTAACTAAATCACTATTCTTATAGGTTTGATATTATCCAATTTTAACTTCTCATAAACAGAACTAGGCATGACATTAATTCCAGCTCCTAAGTCTATTAACACTGTATTAAAATAACAATCCCCTATATAGCAGGAAATAACAGGAGTTCCTGGATCATTTAATTTTTCAGGTACAAGATTAATTAACATGGAGCTTACCCCTTTAGCTAAAAATGCCTTTTCTAATATTTTCTTCCTTCTATTCTTGGTACAAAGAGTTTTAAGATATTTGGCATAAGAAGGAACGTGTTTAATAATTTTCAATAATGGTATATTGACTTTAACCTGTTCAAATATTCTATTGATTTGTTCTAATTCTTGATCCTTAACATTTCTCAATCTATGTGGAAATGGAAAGTGATTTTCGTTTGTTAACTTATCTTCATTTATAACATCTTTCTTAACAACTTTGCTCTCAATTTCTTTATTGTTTTTAGATTCTTTAATATCCTTCAACTGAACATCAGCCTTGTTTTTTGGACTAGATTTTTCATTAATTTCCTCTTTCTTTGTAAAATTGTCATTAATTTATTCTCCTTTACCGTCCTTTTTAGGACTTTCATAAGTGACACCAGATCTTAATATAACACTTACACCTTTTGATTCTTCTTTTGACACATTATCTGTCATAGGAACACTAAAATCTCCTTCTGATTTAAGGGTGGCTAGCACCTTTGGTGACTCTTCTATATTTTTGGGAATAGGGTTGTTCACAACCTCAGATGGTCTAACTGAATAGTCCCTTACCAAATAGTCAAGTAATTCATACCCTTCCCAGATTTGATCTTTTTCCTTAAAATTTTCAACTTTTGGAGCACTATAGAACTGATTTGGTGTGAGTGTTGCACAAGTGTCTATAGGTTCATGTTGAAAATTTTCATCTTGTTCATGTACCCTCTATTTCATTCGGCTATCACCCGAAGGCCCATGGGTTTCCACCGGCCCCGCTGGCAGATGGATCGAGGTACAGAGAATTGAAAGGTGTTTGTGTGAGTGCATCACCACGCGCGGTTGATGGCTCATTGAATGGAGTCGCCACCTTATTTTTGGGTAGAAAACAAGGAAAACCGGATGGGAAAGTGTCCTTTCACCATTGAAACGATAAAACCACAGGAATCACGTAAAGTCATGTAACATGAGAGAACTAGATACGGGGCTCAGGGTACTGTTGGGGAAGGTGTTAGGCACCCCCAGATAGCCCGAGCATTCCCGGCCTCTCTCCAGCTCTAAAACGGAAAACATGATAGTCAATCCGGCCACATATGGCCTCACCTTGAAAGACTTTCCAGGGTGTTTAGAGGGATAACCGTATCCCTTCCGATGAAAATAAACGAGAATCAAGTAAACAAATGGGAATTGAACGAAATGGGGATCCATATTGGATCCGGTGGTGAATAGGGGAGAAAAAGATGGGTTTTCGGGGAATTGACAGCTGGCTACTTGTACCAATTGACCGGTGGCTGGCCGGCTGCCTTCCCAACCCATTTGCGCAATCACGGGGTATTGGGGAAATGGGGGCTGGTTCCTTGAACCGGCCAGCCGACGGCTGCCGGCTGTTTCCCCCCTCCATGCGCACCCATGGGGGTTTTGGGGAAACGAGGGCTGGTTCCTTGAACCGGCCTGTCGACGGCTTGCCGGCTGTTTCCCCACCCCTTTTTCTCTTGACGTCTATAAGAGCCTAGGATTTAACGGAGGACTTATATTTTCTGGGGTATCGAGAGGGTAGGCTTACACCTCCCGAAAAAATGTACGAGGACCGTCAGGTTGTATGTGTTCGTACACCCGAACGGCCACCACCGGCATCCTTGCTAGTGGTGTCATCTCGAAAAATTTTCCGGGGCATCGGGAGAGTAGACTTACATCTCCCGGAAAAACGTACGGGGACCGTCGGGTTGTACGTGTTCATACACCCGAATGGCCGCCGTCGACGGCGTCATCCTGGAAACTTTTCCGGGGCATCGGGAGAGTAGACTTACATCTCCCGGAAAAACGTACGGGGGCCGTCGGGTTGTACGTGTTCGTACACCCGAACGGCTGCCACTGGCATCTTTGCCAGTGGCGTCATCCCAGAAACTTTTCTGGGGCATTAGGAGTGTAGACTTACATCTCCCGGAAAGACGTACGGGGGCCATCGGGTTGTACGTGTTTGTACACCTGAACGGCCGCCGCCGGCATCCTTGCCAGTGGCGTCGTCCCAGAAACCTTTCCGGGACCTCGAGAAGGATTCGTAGAGAGTGGATAAAAATTCGTAAAGCCTTTGGGAAACTTGGGGTTTCCACGTAAAAAGACCCGATAGAAGGGTCACGAGTGAACTGAGCACGACCGAGCTAGGTGGATTGACCCGGCCAGGAGGGCGGCCACCGGTACCTTCAGATGTGTTTTCAAAGGAATTATACCCGGGTTCGTCCTTCGACCGTCCCCTTGCACAGGGAAGGCGTTATGCGGTTGGGGCTCGACGAAACGTAGTAAAAAATTACGTAAAACGGCGAGGGTGGAAGGACTTACCTGTAGGGGCGTCGTCGATGGGGATCGGAAGTCCTTGCTTTGGCACGGCAAAAAGGCGTTGGGGCCCCGAGCTGCTTTCCTCCTTTGGAACCGGTGGACGGTCATTTCTCCCGTGGGTGTCGATCTTCTTCCCAGGAAATCTTGCCCTTCGGAAATGCTTCGCTCCTCCTTCTTCCAGCCTCCTCTCTCCGGAAATTGAAGCCTCTTTTTTTTTGTGGTGTAGGGGGCCGCCCTTTTTATAAGGGGTTGCCTTCCTTCTTTGGGGGCACCCGAAGATGGAAGGTGGCGTAATTCCGGCTTGATTATGCGGTCCGCGTAATTGGCGGATTTGCGAGATTTACGTGGTTAAATCTCGTCGTATTTTCCTGATTGATTCGGCTTGCCTTCCTGGGTAGCCAACTGGCAGCCGCTATGTGGCATGCGAAAGCCGGCTGGTTCCCCGAACATTCGCACGAAGATGTGGTTTTTCGGGTCCGGGTGCCGCTTCCTTGAAGCGGCTTGCCGGCGGCAAGCCGGCTCCACCCTGCCTAACTTTCTACCAAATGTGGGTTTTTGGGAGTTCGGGTGCCGCTTCCTTGAAACGGCTTGCCAGTGGCAAGTCAGCTCCATCCCCCTAACTTTTTACCAAATGTGGCTTTTTGGGGGTCCGAGTGCCGCTTCCATGAAGCGGCTTGTCGGCGGCAAGCCGGCTCCATCCCCCTAACTTTTTACCAAATGTGGGTTTTTGGGGGTCCGGGTGCCGCTTCCTTGAAGTGGCTTGCTGGCGGCAAGTCGGCTCCATCCCCCTAACTTTTTACCAAATGTGGGTTTTTGGGGGTCTGGGTATCGCTTCCTTGAAGCGGCTTGCCAGTGGCAAGCCGGCTCCATCCCCCTAACTTTTTACCAAATGTGGGTTTTTTTGGGTGTCCGGGTGCCGCTTCCTTGAAGCGGCTTGCCGGCGGCAAGCCGGCTCCACCCCGTCTTTAAGCATGGGTTCAATAGAATGCCCCTCCCTAGGCAAGGTTGTATGACTTTTGAGGAAGGAAATCGACATCCTAGGGTTGAATGACCCTCCATGCGTAGATGGTAGGTTCTGCAAGATTTCACACTTTCGTGAATTATCTATTGTAGGTAGGACAATAGAATCAGGCTTACACCCTCGGTCACTTGACTAGGGGATGCCATATTGCTAGCCGGTTGGTTGCGCGGCAGCCACCTTATGGGTGCCGGTGACCGGGTAACAAGGTGGAAAGTTTTCATGTGTCGTGCCCGAAGGTTGGGCCGTATGTCTCCATGTCTTAGATCTTGAACGGCTGATCACGCGGTAACCACCTTGTGGGAGCCGGCCACTGGGATGTGATGTGAAGGCTTCACGGGTTTCTTTTCTAAAAGTTGTTGTGAATAGTCACATCATGCTTTTTGTGACATTACTTTTCGTCTGGTTGGTTACGTGGTTGCCGCTTCGTGGGAGGTGGCAATCGGCTGTAGATGTGGTACGTTGCTTTTTCAAAAGCTGCCACTGTCCCACTGGTCATGTCATACCTTTCCAATTTTACATTCGAGCCAGCCATTCTCTGACGTGCTTCTGTTCGAGGTGTTGGGACTCCGCTTCATCGGTTTGGACATTTTCTACCCCTTGTCGAACATTCCTTGGAGCATCAGCGACATCAATGCGGTAGTTGCCGCAGATGCCGATTTTGACCAACGGATCGTTAAGGCTCGGGACCTAAACCCGGTCGCCCACCTCGTCTCCTTTGTCCTCAACAACACAATCCTCCCAAAAGGGGGGCATTGGGACGAAGTTAGCGTGGCGACTTACCTTGCGACTTTCGCAGTGGTAACGAGTTGCCAGGTGAACTGGGCGGCAGCGGTTCGGCGTCAGATACGTGGTGTGATTCTCCCGGTCTGGCGGCCTCCTAGCCAGTTGCTCTTTGGGGAGGTGAAGGTGGAGCTGGCCCACTTTCTCCGTATCTCGACCAGAGGCCGACAGAGGGTTCCACTCCAGACCCGGCCCATTACATCAGTCGACTTGGGTCAGTACGAGAGGCTTCCCTCCAAGCGGTCCAGCTCGTCATCTGGCGGGCGATCTTCCCGAGCGCCGTCCTCTGAACCTGGATTACGCCGAGGATTTGCGCACGTCGCTGGACCGTCTCTATGCTTGGGATGAAGTGATTATTTGACTGTTGAGCCGAGAAGATCGGTTGATCTGGCTAGTCGACCGGATAGAGCGGCGGGAGCGGGCTTGTGACCTGCGGAGACGGGAGCACCAGAGAACTGACCCCTGGAGATTTGAGCCCCGGAGGTTTGAACCCTTAGAGTCTTCTAAGGAGGAGTAGTCTGTCTGTACCCCGCCCCTTTTTAATGATGAATAATATCTTAACTTTAATGGAACTTCTCCATAACCATCTTCTCGAGTGTTCTTGTGAACTTGTGGGCGAGATTCAGAGTAACGACTCTAAGACCACGTTCGTGCCATGTTGGGAATTTTGGGGGAGCCGGTAGCTGGGTTATCTTACTGGCTTGCTCGACCGGCAGCTGGTCGGCTGCCTTCCCGACCCATTTGCGCAACCATGGGGTTTTGGGGAAATGGGGGCCAGTTCCTTAAACCGGCCAGCCGGCAGCTTGCCGGCTGTTTCCCCCTTCCATGCGCACCCATGGGGGGTTTTGGGGAAACGGGGGCCGGTTCCTTGAACCGGCCAACCAGCGGCTTGTCGGCTGTTTCCCCCTTTCCATGTGTAGCCATGGGGGTTTTGGGGAAATGGGGGCCGGTTCCTTGAACCGGCCAGCCGACGGCTTGCCGGCTATTTCCCCCCTTCCATGTGCAGCCATGGGGGTTTTGGGGAAATGGGGGCGGTTCCTTGAACCGACCAGCCGGCAGCTTGCCGGCTGTTTCCCCCTTTCCATGCACGCCCATGGGGTTTTGGAGAAACGGGGGTTGGTTCCTTGAACCGACTAGCCGACGGCTTGGCGGCTGTTTCCCCCTTCCATGCACACCCATGGGGGTTTTGGGGAAACGGGGGCCGGTTCCTTGAAGCGGCCAGCCGGCGGCTTGCTGGCTATTTCCCCCTTCCATGTGCGGCCATGGGTATTTCGGGGGTGCCGGCAACCGGGTTTCCTTACCGGTTTGCCGGTGGCGGGTTGGTTACACACCCGACCCATACGCCTAAGTATGGTTTTCATGGTATGTTGAGGAGTCGATCGTACTTGGGTACTGGTGGCGATGGCTGGTCGTTTTACTTAACAACCGACTGATTTTTCTGTGCATCGTCTCATCTTGCGCGGGTTGTGGTCTAGGCGTCCAACAGTCTGAGCTGGTGTGCATGGGCGAACTTTCCTCACCTTCGCCTCGGATAGTTGACGTTCTGACTTGGGTTGTGTTGAGGAGTCGAACATCCTCAGGTAATGGTGACGGTGGCCGGCTGATCTTACCTGGCAACCGGTTATTTTTCCTGCACGCTTGATTATACATTAGTTCCAAAGGTGGGGAAGGAGTGTTGTCCCTTCCCCTCATACATGAATATCTGTGCCGTGTTGTGTAGAAAGGTCGGGACGTTTTCTGGTGACTCCTTTTCTGGCCTTTGGTTTCGTTGCTTTTGTATAGGGGTTTTCAAGCGGGTGCCCATGATGGAGTTTGCGCAAGGTAGCTGTTCTGACCCAATTGTGCTATCTAGACCTGCAGGGGAATGAAAGGTAGCTTGCCTTATGTTAAGAGATAACTACTCAGACATTCACGCATGTGAGTTTGGAAACGTAGTTCCCTTGTCTAGTAGAAGCGGCCCTTCGGCGCAAAGACGGGTCAAGAGGAGAGATCTGAGAGCTGTCCTTCTACCTATAGTCATGCTGATTCATCCTCACTAGTTCGCTCTGGGGTTGTAGAAATGTTGGGTAGAATCATGCGGGTTCTGGAAATGTGGTCATCGGAACCCGGGGGTGGAGGCGACTTTCAGCGGGATGCCAAGCCAAATGTTGACGACTTAGCTGGGATGTCAAGCCCTAGGATAAGAGAAGAAAGGAGAAGTGGGTGTCGGCAAATGGGTTCCGGCACCTGGTTGTATTGGCGGACTTCGATGGGTCGCCAAGCCCTAAAAGAAGGGGATACTCGGTCAATCGCGACAAGCCGGGTATTGGACTGCCAATAGACGGCGGAATCCTAAGATCTACCCTTCCCTTACACAGGAGTCCATATGCTTTCAGGACTCAGCAACAAGTAACTTTTCCTTTTCTTTTCTTTTTCCCTTTTTTTTTCTTTCTCTTTTCCGTTTTGTTTTTTTTTGTTTTTGTTTTTTTTCTATTGAAGAAGTATTCTAGCCACTGACTTTTCTTCTTCTCTTTTTTTTGTTCTTCTCTATTACAAAATAGAAGATAAGAAAACTAAATAAAAGAATGCTACTAGCCCTCCCCACATGTTGTTGGCAAGTAAAATAACCCGACATTGTCACGGCTGGTGTACCAAGAGGGGATACCTTACCTAGAGGGAGCTGAAGTTTGTGATCTCCCTCATTGTCGGGTGGCACTCGGGCTAGGTAAAGAATGGGAGGTTGAATACTCATTCGAGGGGAGGAGTGATCTCCCGTCGTTATCTTGTAACCACTCAGAA